>ML780847.1:492462-503980 GCA_009831015.1 Picea engelmannii
TGCAATGAAGGGGATGGGTGACACATGTACAGGGAGGATTTTTATGAATTAAATTATTGAACAATAAATTAAATGGGATTTTGGGAAAGTAAATGACTTAGAAACTCTATATAAAAGAGGGAGGATGAGGATGATGGATCTCTTCTGTGATGCATAACGTTACGCTGCAGAAATTTAGACTTGACTGACTTAGCTTGTGGGAGTTGGGATACCCAGCTCGGTGAGGAGTGGTAGCTTTGCCTTGCGAGGCGAGATGGGAGCTAGTTGTTCTCTGGTTTAGTGTGTGTGGCCCCTTTGCAGCTAAGGGGGAAGAAGAGTACCCCTAGCGTTGGCTGATAGGTATCGGTGAAGTCTCATCGGTCGGCAAGTGGGAGCTGCATGAAGAGTGTGGGACATGACTCGGAGTGAACGACTTGGGCTATGGTACGCTTGCTTGTATTCTGCATGTTATATTATTATAAACCTTACGCCTTCATTTCTGTATTTTTAACTATGTAAAGAAGGTGTTGAACTTAGCAGTTTAATCAAGAACTTAAATTTCCTTAGCCTTGAGTTCACTGCTTGACTTGAGTCCCTTGGCAATCAATCTTTGAATGTTGTGACCATCCTATGGTTTTATTGATTTTGTGATGAGTTTTCACTTAATACTTTTCCCTTGTCCCTATCTCATCAGTCCTCGCTTGAGTAGTCGTCCAGGAGCCGGATCGACGATCATCACTTTGGTGTTAATTGACCTATAGATCCTAAAGCCCTACTTTTCTGTGCGTGGATAATGAACAAAGGATGATTTTTCCTAGTCGTCTACCCCTATTGATTGTTCTTGGTTGATTGATGATCAGTGCACCTTCTGGCGATTCAGAACCTCTTTGTCTAACTGCGTAAACTCCAAAAACCCTTGCGTCTCCTTGAAGGATTATCCTTTTTCCTTGATGGATAACCTTTGAGTTGAAGACCCAATCTCTGCGTTTTGTATCTTGAATGTGTTTCATTGTTGGATATTTCTCTGTGTTTTTATATATTGAATGTGGTTCATTGTCAAATATATATTACTCTATGTTTTTGTATCTTTAATGCATTTCATTGTTGAATATTTTCTTTGTGTTTTTATATCTTGAATGCCTTTCATTGCCAGATAAATATTGCTCTGCATTTTTATATCTTGAATACAGTTCATTGTCGGATATATATTTCTCTATGTTTCTGTATCTTCAATGCATTTCATTCCTGGATATTTGCTCTGTGTTTTTGTATCTTGAATGCATTTCATCGTCGGATAAATATTGCTTTGCGTTTTTGTATCTTGAATGTGTTTCATTGTTGGAAATTGCTCTGCATTTTTATATCTTGAATGTGTTTCATTGCCGGATATATATTGCTCTGCATTTTTGTATCTTGAATGGGTTTCATTGTTGGATGTTGCTCTGCGTTTTTATATCTTGAATGTGTTTCATTTCCAGATATATTGTTCTGCGTTTGTTTTATCCTGATTGCATTTTCATGGCTAGATATATTACTCTATGATTGCCATCATTAAGACTGCAATCGTTGCATGTTATGCATGTGTTTTTCCAATTGTTACCTGGTAATTTTGGCCACCTGTTATACCTGTGATTTGCTAATTTTCACCTGGAGAGTTGGACCACTAGTTATAACTGTGATTTTCCCATTTATTAACCTGACGATTTTGCCATTTAATCACTACATCTTCATGTCTTTATTAACCTAGCGATTTTTCTATTTAATCTATGTGTATTCTTGTCTCTTTTTCATCCTTGTCATTGACCACCCTACCCTCTGCCTGTGATGTAATGTATTGTTACACTTTTTCAAATTCATCATCAAAAAAATTCATTTTTCCCGTTATGAAAATTACTTGAAACATTTATGCAAAAATCATTTTCCCATTCATTATTATTTTGTTGATTTAGAATATTTAAAGAATCTTTTTGTTTCTAAGCAATATGAATTAAGGAAGTATACATATCTGATTTGTTTTGTTCATCTTCTTCTCTTTTCTCCTCTGTATCCAGATTCTCATTCTTTATTTGACCAAGAAGCTTCCCACAAACCCATAAATTATTCTCTATCTCCTTAGCATCAGTGAACATGTGTTCCAAAGTTGGAGACTTCATTTATTTGAGATAAAATGGCTAATCAAGATGAAATTATAATGTATAGTACGCCTTAGCAGCAGCTTCAGAAGGTCGAATATCAATAGAAAAATTGTGAAAGACATTTTCAAATCTTAGGTTGAACCTTGTAACAGTTTCATCATTTCTTCTTTTTATAGTATAAAACTTAGAAATATATTGATGATGAATTTTCTTTCATCCCATTTGTGCAAGAAAATATTATGATAACCAATCCAAGAATTAATAGAATCATTTATTAAATCTCTAAACCATCTTTTAACTTCTCCTTCCCAAGACTGAGTGAAAATTCTCATAAATACATCCTCATGTTGAATATCTAAGAAATTTGTGAAATTTTCAAAGGCTATCATGTGCTTTTCTGCTGAAATATCATCTTCTCCATTGAATCTAGGAAAATATTTGAAAATTTTGGGAGGTAAATCATGAAGGACAGATGACAACTTAAGAGGTTTATACCTATTTATAGCCCAAGGATGGATCTTTCTAGGTTGTTCATAAGGTATATTATTTTCTATAATATTTATATATAAGTCTCATTCTCAATTGATTTACAAGACTGACTATGCTTTGGAATAATAGGGATTAGGAATTTTTGTTCAAGAAAAATTTCAAAAGATACTCATACAAGTGGCTCATTATTATTTACAAAAGGTAATAATGAAGAGAGATTGTCTTCTTGAAGAACAAAAGAATAAGTTGGGGTTTCTTTTTTTAAGAAAATAAATGATATTTTGAAAGCATGACCCCCCTAATTGTACAAAAGAGAAACAAACCTTTTTTAGATGTATAAGAAAGAATAGTAAAGGACCAATCAATAGATACAAAATTTCTTGAAATGAACTTACCAATTGATACTTGATCATTTTACAATGATATTTCATTTCTTTGTCAACGGGATTCATTTCCTAGTGAAGTATTTGAAAATATGATTAGAATTACAATGGATTCAGCAGGTGAAAACTTGATTAAAAGATAAAATTGAAAATCTTATGCAACCTGTTGTTTGACTCTCATTCAATAGCAAAAATCAGATCTAATCTTTATCATACCCCATGGAAACTATTTTGAACCTTCATTCCCTGGAAATGACGCCAAAAAGATGTTGTAACTTGAGGTGGTTCTTGGCTACTTAGAAACCATGCTAAGACATCTTGAAACCTACTTTTAACCTCAAGTTGGCTCTTAGGTTTATAGGGGCCTCTCTCATTATATTTAAGAATTTTGTCTACCCACTATCACTAAGCATCAACTCTCATCATTAAGTTCAGGTGAGAGATTTGACTCAATTAAATAGAAGGATAAACATAGTTAAGAATAAAATGACAAAATACTGGGATTAAGGAACTATAAGTCTCTCAGATCAGAGGCCTAATCCATTTGGAAAGGATTCTCATCCAACAAAGCGCAAAGATGATAATGAAAGATGGAGGAAAAGGAGAAGAACATTAAATCTCAGGCTCAACAAATAGTTAGGAAGTCTTTGTTGGTTTATGATGAAGAAAGGATGAATTATTGGGCATTAGCCAATGGATCCAACAAAAGATAAATGCATGGGATGGGCATAAATTATGAATCCAACACAAAGGAATTTAAATAAAATAATTTGCAGATGTATACATGTTTCTACAAATCAATCAAACATATAAGAAAGTGGTGGTGCTCATACCCAATTCCTGTCTCCAAATTATAAATGAAAGAAAGAACATAGATGAATTAAAAGCAGCTTAATACATGAAATAGAGAATAAAACAATGCTCTATATAAATGAGAGATGAATCCAATACATTAAGTTCCCTAACTCAGAGATTTATAAAGAATGGTCCATCAGGCTCATTCCAAAAAAACACACAGTCTTCACTTGTTGTCTTAATAATCTCCTAACTTGCTCTTCCCTCTGAAGTCTCTAGCTACTTCTTCAATGCTTTAATGCTATTATGATGCCTTAAAATTTGCTATTTTCTTATATAAATCAATTATTACAAGTTTTTTTACAACAATTTCATAAGAAAAAATAGCTTATACAATTACCCCACACTATGAAACTTGTTGTAAGAAACTAATAAAAGCTTATTTAAATGGCCAATATGAACCAATATTATAGAAACCGCTATGTATAAATAGAACAAACTAATAATGATTAATCGTGCAAATGTACATTTGCATGATTAACACATAACAAGAAAATATCAGAGCGAATCTGATAGAAACCTTGTAAATTCGATCTTCTATCAGTGACAAGACTTTTGTATGATCTAACTTGATAACTAACTCGAACTTGAACTAAAACTGATAGACATTTCAACTACTATGATTTTGGCATAATAATTTTTCATCATTGCATTAGAACATGTCAACTTATATTTGGCTATGGAGTGAACCTTTTGATGATGATAACAAATATAAATGAGTGTTAAATTGAATTTATCATAATCTTCACGTACATACACCTGACTATACATGTGTCTTCATTTTGATGATATGGAGTTATAACTTGATGCAGCTTGGCGGGTTCTTTTTTCATCAGGCCACATCATATTTCTATTGGACATGTGGAAATCTCTGATTTGTTGACACATGGCATGTTCTGATTGAATGACACATGGTTGTGTATATGGAAGACATTGATTTGAAGGTGTAGGCGATACATGTGAATAATATATCACATATATTGTCAAGTCACGTGTCTTGCTTTATAAGCGAAAGGTTATTTTCTGCGGGGGGTTATTCGTGGTTTTGAAAACCACTCAAGGAGGGTTCGCAGTGGATTTAATGATTTATATGTCATATAAGTTGAAACCACTATTTGATTCCTCAAGGGGGCACACTTTTATTAAACGTCATATGGTGGGGGGGGTGGTGCATTGTGGACCGTAGATTTCATGTGATAGCGCGTGATAATCATGCATGTAACCAAACTTTATTAATACATAAAATTACAATATAAATACAAAATTTTAAAATTTTAAAACCAAATTTAAAACTAAAACTATATATCAAAACTACATTATATTAAAATTAATACAAAAGTGTGATAAAACTAAACTAAAGTTAAGATTTATTGAACACTATTATTTACAAAATATTTTAATCTAAAATAAATAAAACCTAAGATTAAATCAAATATAACAATTAAAAACAACCTATTTACCTAGTTAACACCTACTTAAAATTAATTAACATAAAATTTTATTTTTTTATTAAAAAAATAGATAATATTACAACAAGTATAATGGATTACAATACTAATCACTTAATATTATTAGATCGAAGGGTAATTTATGAACGACATTCATGGCATCCTCTCTATGTATCGATCATCCTCTCAAACTCAAAGACAAAGAATAATAGCATAGGAGAAGGAATACCACCAACAAAACTTCATATGATTTGCATATAAAATGGCAAGAATCCATTCCCCTCCTCCAAGTATGATTATTATCAGGGATAATTTTAAGGATGAAAATTTATATTAAAATGTAGAAACATGGGTTAATGTTACTATTCCTTAATATGCAAAATGTAAAATGTTTGCCGATAGTTTTGTAAAAATGCTCAAATTTCTAAGGATTTTATATAGTTTCTGTAAAATTGTGGTATTTTTAAAGTAAAATAATTTTATTCTATGGAATTTTGGCAAATCCTTTTTTAGAAAAAACGGAAATTGGCGAATATGTTTTTGTGAAAACCATGGGAAATTAGCCCGTTAGCTAAAGTTAGCCCATAAAACCAAATCTATGATTATTACATTTTAATATACGTTGTGAGGTGTGTGCAATGCTATGTGAACAACTTATCATATTTCATATACTTCCTAGCATGGGATTACAATAATGGGCTTAATGTTATGTTATGGGAATGGATTATTCTACACTTTATGTTAGTATTTGGTCGTGGAAGAGATCATTCCTTTCTACTCTTTTAAAACATTGATTTGATTTGGTCTTTCAAGGTCCAAGTTACACCCTAATTTCTTTGAAGAGACAGAAGCAATTATTAATTAAGGGATAGCCACATGTGAAGTTTAAGAATTATGAGAACCTTTTCTATATTTCATGTATTGGGAGGGGAGCTTTCTACTATGTGATATGTAATAGAGCGAGAGAGTTACCAAAGTGAATATTATCATCTCTTTCTAAACTCAATATATGTCTTTTTAAATAATGACAAGTTTTAAAAGACTTAAGTGATGATGATGATGATTAACATCCACTGAGACCAATTGATCTTGGACCTTAATAAGGTAAGAGATTACTTCGATTTCTTTAAAATTTTATTTCTATGCTAAAAAATCATTGAGAGAAGCATTCCAAGATCACCATAGTTTTGATGACTTAGGAGGTTAGGAAGGTTTGTATTGTGGAATATATTTTAAAATTGGGATCTAATATGGGTATATGTAGGGAAATCTAAGAGGAATTGTTTTTCATCTTCTACATGCTTAGTGTCACAAAGATGATAGATTATTTCATCCCATGTTGTTTTGGGAGGTGTCCAATGCCCAATTTCACTATGCAGCTCATGAGAGTTTGTTCTTATTTTAGCAATGTCGATTTTCTTCTTTGCACTTCTCAAAACTGAGAGGTAATTTTGATCTTTTAAATTAGGATTGACCACCTTCTTGTAGTATCTTAATTTCCTTTTATCCACTAATTATTTATCACACCACATATTCTCCTCAAATTTAGAAGTGATATTATTTGTAATATTATAGATATTATGCATGATGGCTTCTTCTTGTATTCCTCAATGATTTAACCAAGTTTTGGCATCTTTATGCCATCCTTGCTTGAGTTGCTTGTGGTTTTGGCTAGAGTTTGAAGCAATTTTGGGGGGGATCCTATTATCCATGTTGTTTATCTTGTTCTTGTACATTAGGTATCTGATCATAGCAATTCTCTCAATGGAGGAAATACTTTCTTCTATGAGGAGGATATGATAGGGTGCATTTCCCTTAATTTTGAGATTATAAGTTATAAAATTATTTTGGATTTGTTCTATCTTTCTTTGGGATTCTCTAGATATACTAAAACCCTAAACTTCACATCCATATAAGATAATTGGAGTGATGAGAGTGTGAAAGAGAAGCTTTCTTTAATCCCAAAGCCAAAGGTCTGCTGATTTACAATTATTTTTGACCTCATAATAATCTTTCCACCCTCCATTTAGGACTGTATCCCCTTTTCAACACTATAGTTTCAATTGAGCTTGTGGTGGATATTGAGCTTGTGAAAGAGTGAGTTTACCTAATACAAAATTTTTAAAGTATTTTTAATTTATCATACCCCGAACATCTTTTCTAAATTTGTTCCAAGGAGTGCATCCCTTTAAAGCATGAATTATAGGCCAAGAGTGAGGGGAAGAATATGTGTTGGGGGTTCCAAAGAAGCAACCCACCAAACATCATGTTTCGTTATCCAAGCTCGAGATGTCATATAGGGAGTGCTTCTCCTACTCTTTGAGCCATATCCGTAATGGAGCTAAGTCCAACCGACAACAAAACTTCTCTTCACCTTGAATGTTATCATCCCAAAAGTCAATTGCTTTCCCACTACCAAGAATCCAAGTCAACTTTGCTCGAATGACAGGGATTGTTGCCTTGAGTAGCTTATGAATTGAAGAGCCCCTCATTTCCTTAAGTGGATATTCAAAACATTTGTGTTGGGTTTCTTTAAAATATTTATTCAATACGACCTTTTTATACCACACTAAGTTGTCCAAGATCATTTTCCACAAAAGTTATCTTATACAACATTTATTACTTTGTTGCGAGATGCATCTTGTTTACCTTCATTTAAATTCTATAACTAATCTATTATATTTTTATATATTTACCAGGTACATATTTTTTACCTTCATTTAAATTCTATCACTAATCTATTATATCTTTATATATTCACTTTATATTCGTATATTTAAATATTCACTTATTTTGATGTCGTAATATAATGTGTAATGATATTTACATAAATTTAAAAGGCCCATATAAGATGAATAACACCTGCTCTATAAGCATTATGTCTTTGTTAGAGATATTAGAGTAGTTATGTTATCTTTTTCAGTTTACATAATTTAAAAAAAATAATATTTATTTATAATTACTTAAACGATAACATCCTCGAAATAAAAAATAACCAAACTAGAAATCAAATTGTGAGTCTTCTGACACGTAGATTTTCCACATAGATATCACACCTTTATTGAAACCAAACTAGAAATCAAATTGTAAGTCTTCTAACACGTAGATTTTCCACATAGATTTTCCTAAACATTGTAGGATGCTACCTTTATTGAGAATCTACAACAAGACACTCCATCTCATTTTCACCATTCATGCCAACAATGTTTGGACTAAGTTTTACACCTTTTTATGTTGATGGATTGGACCAACTCATCTAGGGTGTGAAGTTTGGGGGCGTCCTTGGTATTTCTCAACCTCTTAAAGATTATCTACGCCATCGATGCCATATTCATGATTCGAAACAAACATAGTGACATATGGACAAATATATCTATAATCATTAAATTTGATTTTCTTCAATAAAGAACATTCAAATAAAATTGGGGATCTTACAGATTTTAAATTTAATTTTCTTAAATAAAGAACATTCAAATAAAATTGAGGATCTTTTTTCTTGTATAGGATTTGTACGCAAATATTATAGGGTATTATTAGTCCATGCCGAAGGCATATAGGGACTATAGCAATCGATAATTCGTTGACTTCATATTAGTTTTTTCTTTGACCACAAATATTTGCATAATATCTATTGTTGGAAGTAGGGAACTAAAAACATTGATTTTTATATAATAAAAAATACCATATATGACATGATCTGATTGGATAATAGATTGGAGGTCTTATTGTCGGCTTCACTATTCCCAATGTTTTATATGTTAGCATATCCAAAGTTTTTTATCATATACGATCTTTCTGAATAATATATTTTCTTATGCATTGCTCGAAGGTGGATTAATGCTAGCATTAGTTTGACTGTCTATCTTAGAATTTTCTACTAATTTATCCTAAGTTTTGTTAATTATAAATATTTTTGTGTTTGTTGTACTATTGTTATTATTATTATTATTATTATTTATTATTATTAAGTACTTAACGTGCGTAAAGAGGCCTGCCACACACATTCTTTCTAAAATGTTTACACAATGTGAGGCCCTTGGATGGTTCTTCCAGCCTTAAATGTTTACCTAACAGGCCTCACAGCCTTAAATGTTTACTTAACAAGCGTGTTACAATACATTTTCCTCTGATTTTTGGATACAATCTTGTCTGTAGTGAATTTGGGCAGTTAGACTTGTTCTTGTAGTTTGTAGGGTTGATATCCTACGCCCTTGTTTTCTTCAACTTTGCAAGGTTGGTTTCCTACATCCACAGTTGGACCTGTTGTTTTGTATCACAAAATGCAACAACTATCGTCCCACAAAAATGTGAGAATTCCATTGGCGGTAGAACTTGGGATTTTATCTGCTTCGTATGCTATGAAAACTATAGTTTCATGGTAAAATTGGACACTAATGGAATGTATATTTCTGGTGATTCCAATGTATCCAATCCCGATGCCTTTAACACAGCATATCATGCCATTGAGACATGATATGTACATCAAAGTGTAGCATGAACGTGTGGGATCATGGTGGATTGATTTACTTCCGGTTTTAAAAGTAAGCAGGTTATATAAATGTAATAGTATTTAAAGAAGTATTGTAAATGCGCTACCTTGGTTTTTATCAGGGCACATTTTTTAATCAAGTTTACTTCAACTAAAATTTAGGAAATTACTGACTGAAATTACTGTAATTGCATATTTGAGTTGTTGGGTTTGTATAATCTTGGCGTGAAATAATTTTTTCAAGGTGTATAGTCTTGGTGCATCAGAAATTTAGAAATTTTGCATGGTGTATAATCTTAGTGTTTCAAAAATTTAAAAGTTGTTTAGGTGTTGTTTCAGAAATTATTTCATAAATTCAGAAATTTTTTCAAGGTGTATAATCTTGGTGTCTCGGAAATCTAGAAAATTTTCATGGTGTATAAACTTAATGTTTCCGTGTATAATCTTGGTGCCTCAGAAATTTAGAAATTTTTCATGGTGTATAATCTTAGTGTTTCAAAAATTTAAAAGTTTTAGGTGTTGGTGTTTCAGAAATTATTTCAAAAATTTTAAAAGTTTTTTAGGTGTTGTTTCAGAAATTTTTTCAAGGTATATAAAAGGCATGATATGTACATCAAAGTGTGGCATGAACGTGTGGGAGCATGGTGGACTGATTTACTTCCAGTTTTGAAAGTAAGCAAGTTATATAAATGTAATAGTATTTAAAGAAGTATTGTAAATGCCCTACCTTGGCTTTTATCAGGGCACATTTTTTAATCAAGTTTACTTCCATTGAAATTTAGGAAATTATTGACTGAAATTACTGTAATTGCATATCTGAGTTGTTGGGTTTGTATAATCTTGGTGTGAAATGATTTTTTCAAGGTGTATAGTCTTGGTGCATCATAAATTTAGAAATTTTGCATGGTGTATAATCTTAGTGTATCAAAAATTTAAAAGTTTTTTAGGTGTTGTTTCAGAAATTATTTCATAACTTCATAAATGTTTTCAAGGTGTATAATCTTGGTGTCTCATAAATCTAGAAATTTTTCATGGTGTATAAACTTAGTTTTTCCGCATATAATCTTGGTGCCTCAGAAATTTAGAAATTTTTCATGGTGTATAATATTAGTGTTTCAAAAATTTTAAAGTTTCAGGTGTTGGTGTTTCAGAAATTATTTCAAAAATTTAAAAGTTTTTTATGTGTTGTTTCAGAAATTACTTCATAAATTCAAAAAAAAATTCAAGGTGTATAATGTTGGTGTCTTAGAAATTTAGAAATTTTTCATGGTGTATAAACTCAGTGTTTCCATGTATACTCTTGGTGCCTCAAAAATTTAGAAAATTTTCATGGTGTATATTCTTAGTGTTTCAAAAAATTTAAAGTTTCATTTAGACATTCTATCAAAACAAAATCAAAATTCTAAAATTCCAAATTTACATTTAAAAACATTAAAAATAATATTGAATAACATTTAAATAATTGGTTATACTATTCTTTAACTAAAAAGTGTTATAGCATTATATAAATTACTATAAATCTTGGTAAATGTTATAATATTCTGGACTGATTTACTTCTATTTTTTAAGGTAAGCATGTTGGATTACTGAGAGGGGGGGTGAATCAGTAATAGCGTAATTATAATAATTTTTCTTCAAATGTTATATCAATGTAGAATTATTATCCAATAATGAGCAGTAAGAAATAAACAATCACACACATACACAGTACACCAGTGTTTTACGTGGAAACCCAAATCG
>ML780847.1:520946-531609 GCA_009831015.1 Picea engelmannii
CTCGCAAGGAGAGAACTCCTTCACCGGTTGTTTTGGAACTTTTTCTGATTACCTGGCGTTGAATCCTCTCACTTTTGATAGTTTCCTCTCTATTTTTGGTTCACTCGTTGAACTAGCCTTAGACTGGCTTTCTCAGGAGGAAGAAGGTTTTCATTATACCATCTCAAATTTGCGCTTAGAATTTGTTGGTAGTGGATTGGTGGAGGAAGGAGCACAGCCTTACGAAAACACTAATTTGGATCTTTGTTGTAAGGGGTCGGGCCATTTACATTCACAAAGTTCCCATGTCCCACCAAATGGTTTTATCTCGACCCATTTGGAAGTTTAAGAACAACGAGGGTTTCCTTTAGATAGGAGGTCTCTGTCCACAGAGTATATCCCATAGGTTTCGTGGGACAACAAGGGTTTCTTTAGGGGATGCCACAAAATAAAAAGGAAAGGACCATCCTCCAAAGGGAAAGTGGGCAATCTGCTACTTGGGCGAGAATTCGGTATGAACAATGTAATGCAGATGGTGAACTAGACACTGGTTGGGAGAGCCAGTGGAAGATTTTTTTCCCATAAAACCATAGTTTCTTGGATAGATCCGGCTTGGAAAGAAGATCTAAGTTATACTCCAGAAGTTCTCGAATTAAGTCGAAATTGGTTTTCCTTCCATTTTAATCATCCGGAGGATACAAAATGGGTGTTGGGGAAAAATTGGAGTATAAATTCTTCTCCTCTACTGTTGAAGCCATGGAGTCCCCTTTTTGACGCCTCCAGGGAGAAAATGGATAAAATTCTTGATTGGTTTTGTTTTCCATCCCTTCCTCTACAGTTCTAGTCTCTAGATTATTTCAAAGCTATTGGAAATTTCTTGGGGGAATTCCTGGAAGCAAACCTCTCTTTTGAAAAAACAAAACAAAGGAAAATAGCCAGGATCTTGGTCAATATTAATTTCAGGGAAGGGATATGAGAGGAGATTGTAACTTGGGAGGGTTATACACATACTCAATTATTGGACTATGAGAATATACCCTTCAGATGTCGGTGTTGTCACAAGTATGGAAACCTGGTGGATTCTTGCCACCTTCCTCTAAGAACAAGAGGTGGTACTTACTATAGAGCAAAGTGAAACTCTTCCTCCCCAGTCCACAGCAGGAGACAAGAGGAAATTTTTGGAAAGACTACTCCACCCTCACCGGAACCAGGTCTCTCTATAGAAGTTACAGTTGAAAAGGAACACCCGGATCACTCGCCACCCAACAAAAGGACGACAGAAGGGCAATTGGAGAATACAAGCACTTCCTCACCAATCCCAGACTTTTCGAAAAATTGGTCTTCTATTATTTCTCCATGTCCCCTCCCCCCTATTATTGTTTTAATTAATAATTTGTCTTTAGAGGGTAATGATTGGATGGAGGCTCTGAAAAATGTATCACTTAATATTGTCTCCATAAACTGTTCTGCGGCCAGAAAAGATAAATCCTTGGATCCTCCCCTTTTGGAATCCCCTCCCCCTCCTAAACGACTTTGAATTCTCGAAGATAACTCTTACTCCTCCTCTCAATCGTTGTAGTCCTCTTCTACCTAATATTTCTTAAGATCCCATACAAAATCCACAAGTGGACTGGGAAAGGAGGAAGTTTCCTCTCTTGATAGGGGAGGACGAGGGAAAATATGTTTTCTTTCTAAAGAACAATCAAAGGTTGGACTGGATCTTTTGGCCGAAACTCAACAATCTATTGAACGGGCACTTAGATCAGTGAAGCCTCGGAGCAAGGTTTCGTTATGAAGATCATGTCCTTTAACTATAGGGGTTTGGTAGGAGCCCACAAAAAATGTGCCTTACAAAGGGTGGTCTTTACAGAACACCCAGACTTTCTGCTTCTTCAAGAGACTTTGGGGGTTGGGGAGGAGGTTAAAAAAAGCAGGAGCACTTATTAATTAGGTGGAGTTTCAGGACGGTATATGCTTTGAGCAGATCTAGAGGATTGGCTACTGGATGGAACTCTCACAAATTCCAAGTTCTCAACTCTTGGGGTTTGGACTCCGGTATTGGGATTACATTTTTTCTCCCTACTTTAAAAGAGATAGTCCATTTAATTAACATCTATGGACCTTATCTGAATAGGAAACCTTAGTGGAACACACTCCTCAAATAATTGTTCTTCAATGAGCTACTTATTTTAGGGGGGGATTTAAATCTCTCCTTAGGTCCCTCTGAATTTTGGGGGGAAAGTGCGAGACCTAATCCACTGGCGGATTACTTCGGAAACAAATTTGTAGAAGCCAATCTTACAGACTTAGATCCTCCTTCCCTCAAACAAACATGGAAAAACAATAGGATCAGATCTCATGGAGTAGAAAAAAGGCTTGACCACTTTCTAATTAATGATTCTCTTATGAACAACTCTTTGACCATCAAGTAGTGGATAGGCTTTGGAGGATTGTTAGATCATCATCCTATCTTCATGGAACTTAGACAGGGTTCTGATAAACCAGTCAACTCTTTTAAATTCAAAAAGGCGTGGCTTGAAGATGAATCCTTTTTAAAGATGATCAAGGAGCACTGGATCCCCTTTCGACAAGATTTAACTCTTTCAACAGCTTTTCAGTTTACTGAAAATTTGAAAAGAATTAAAGAATTTGTAAATCCTTAGGCTTTCCAAAAAATAAAACTAGAGGACAAGGAGCTAAAATAAATTTAACTCGAACTTAAAAGGTTCTCGGACGATGAAGGGGATATTTTGAGCACAACGGAGTCAAAATTTGGATTACTACAATTGGAAAAAAAGAGGTTAAAATTGCTTAAAGAAAAAGAAGAAAACTGGAGATTAAAAAGAAGAGCTATATAGTTGGAAAGTGGAGATGAAAACGCAAAGTTCTTTCAAGCCTATGCCAAAGGAAGAAAAAATGTCAATACTATTTGGCATTTAAAAGATCAAGATGGAAACTTGGAAACATCCTTTGAAGGAATGTCACTACAAGGAAAAAACTACTTCCAGAATCTCTTTAAAGCAGACAGCCAAGCTACGAAAGAGGAAGTAGTCAAAGTAGCACAATTTTTCCCCAGATTCGTGGAAGAAGAAGAAAATCATTTTTTGATAAAAGAAATTACATAAAAAGAGCTCCTAGAAGTATTGCACAGTTTCCAAAAAGATAAAAGTCTAGGCCCAGACGGTTGGACCATTGAATTATTCCTAGGGTGCTATGAGATTATAGGAACAGATTTGTTGAAAATGGTGGAGGATACAAGGATTTCAGGTCATATCCCTCAAAGTCCTAAATCCGCTTTCATTGCTCTCATCCTAAAAACGGATAATTCAGAGACATTGGATGAATTCAGACCCATCTCACTATGTAATTGTGCTTATAAAATCATATCCAAAATTATAGCCCGAAGGTTCAAGAAAATCCTCTCAAAGAATATTTCGAAACAACAATTTGGTTTTTTGGAAGGGAGACAGATGCATGAAGCTATAGGAATAGCACAAGAAGTTCTACATATTATGAAGACCAGGAATTTAAAAGGGGCAGTGCTTAAAATAGATCTCTCAAAAGCCTATGATCGAGTTAGCTGGTTGTATATTCGGTTATTATTGACTCACTTAGGATTTGAAGTTCCTTTCATCACTTGGATCATGAATTGCCTTACCTCAGCTTCCTTTGCAGTCTTAATAAATGGTTCGGCATCACCATTTTTCACTCCAGAAAGAGGGCTCAGACAAGGCTGCCCCTTGTCACCGCTCCTCTTTCTCTTGGTAGTAGGACTTAGCAAAGCACTCACACAAGGTAAGACTACAGGTGAACTCTCGAGAATCAAAATCACACCGAATTTGTCTCTCACACATCTCCTTTTTGTGGATGATTTCTTACTTTTCAGTGGTGGGTCTAGAAGGGAAGCTAAGACTCTAAGGGACATTCTCTCACTAATCTCCAAAGCTACAGGAATGAAAATAAATGATCGAAAATCGTCACTCACTACTTTTTTGCTATCAGAAGAAGAAGAGCTAGCCCATCATACTTTCTTTCCTTTCGAAAGAAGGGCTTTAGCTGATGGACTAAAGTACTTGGGTTTTAACCTAAAACCCAACAACTATAGAAAAGAAGATTGGAAGTGGCTCTTGCAAAAACTGGATAAAAGACTAAACTCTTGGATTCATCGATGGTTGTCACAAGTAGGAATATTGGTATTGGTAAAATCGGTCTTGGAATCCATCCCTTTTTACTAGATGTCCCTCTCTTGGATCCCTAAAGGAATTCTGAATGTGGCAAGAAAAATCTCCTCAAAGTTTCTTTGGAGTGGGAAATCAGAGTCACATGTAATTCCTTTGGTCCGCTGGGAGAAAATTTCCACACCAAAGGCTTTGGGTTGTTGGGGATTTAAAAAAAAAATCCTCTTCTCCAAATCACTGGCAGCAAAGGGGGGGTGGCGTCTTATTAATACTTCTAGTCTTTGGACTAAAGTTATCTTTCAAAAGTACATTGCACCAGTTTCTCTTGAGGCCTGGATATGAACTCAACCAAAAACATTGAAAGGCGCTTCGGTGATTTGGAAAGATATCTTATATTCTTTCCCACTTATTGAAACTGGTTTAGCATGGAAAATTGGAAATAGTAACAGACTCAGGTTAGGGTCGGATCCCTGGTTAGGTAGCGATGGGAACCATTTACTCACTGAGTAATTAATTCATTCTTTACACTCCAGGGACATCATTTTCCTAAGCTTCTTGGCGGACCCCAGTCGCTCTACACTATGGGCTCAGGGATGGAAGGACCCCTACAGTTTGGGGCTCAGAGAAGAAGAAGCTCAAGAACTGGATCTTTTTATCCTCAGCCTAAAGATAGCACATATCATACTTTCAGACTCTGAGGATGAATTAATTTGGGACCCTGCACCCTCCGGGTCCTTTTCCCCCAAACTGGGTTACTTAAAATGCATTTCATATCTGAGCACACAAGAGATATTTTGGTGGTGGAGTAAACTTTGGAAAGTTAAAATCCCAGCAAAAACCTGAGTGTTCATGTGGAATGTCCTTCGAAATAAGGTCCCGACTTGGGACAATATTCAGAAATAGAGTTTTGTTGGGCCCGGATGGTGTACACTTTGCAAAACTAAAGAAGAGTCTTCTACCCATCTTTTTCTGAATTGCAGTTACATCAACAATGTCTAGATGGAAATATCAAAGTCGCTAAATCTTCAGTGCCTGTGGGAAGGAAGGCACTTCGAACATTCCTGGCATTCTTGGTGGAATAATAAAGATTACAAACACTTAAAAGCTCTTCCCCTCCTAGTCATTTGGGGAGTTTTTCTTGCCCGAAACTCCATTATATTCAAAGGTGTACATCTTCCACCTAAGATCTCGGCAGCCAATAGTATTTCTCTCTTTCCCTCCTCCTTCCCACAATTTTTTAGCTCACCCACTAGATAGACACAAGAGATAGAACTCGACAGGACTTCCCCCTAGGGTTTTTTTTATGGAGCCTCACAACAAGCTCACTGTGGAGGGGGGGGACTCCTCTACTTTTCTCTCACACTTTTTTGTCCTGACTTTTGGCCTCGGTACAGGAACAAACAATTTTGCAGAGCTTCTGAGTCTCAAACTGCTCATTGTCTTTGCCATACAAAAAGGATGTCGGAGACTAAAATTTTATGGGGATTCTTTAAATGTTATAAATTGGATAAAAGGCACTCAGAGATGTTTAAATATAAGACTTGCTAAAATGGTGCAATACATATAATGATTGTAGACAAATTTTGACTTGATTGCCAACATGTCTACGGGGAAAATAATAAAGAGGTGGACCAGAGGTCGAAGGAAGGGATTAACATGGTTATGGGCCAGTGGAAAATAACTGATCGCCATAATGAACAGTCAAATGAATATTGGCACAGTCCATTTTTGGAGCAAACTTTCAGTGCTTGAACAACACTTTGAAGAACGAGAGTTTTTTTGTTTCTTTGATAAACGATCAGAGATAATCGTTGTATATATTTTGTGCACACAATATACAATATGAGTATATAATGACTATAGAAATGTCTACAATAGAACTAGATCCAAACACTAAACATGACAAAAGGAACATACAGAAGCTTCCATGAAATGCAGCAAATAGCATATAGTTATAAGACTACAATGTAACAGAATACACCATTTTTATAGGTGTATATACAGAATGTAATTTTGTTCCTAAAAGTAATAAAATTACGTTTTTTTTCTAAGGAAAAAAATTAATAATGAATAAAATATTTAATATTAATATTATAGGATAGATATCATTAATTTTACTTTATAGTTTATTTATTAATATTAATAGAAAATAGTATATACAAGTATATATCCATTTTAACTCTAGAGTCAAGAATGATCAATTTCTAGGTACAAACCTTTATTATCATAAACAAAATCAAAATTTCAAAATTTCAAATTTACATTTAAAAACATTAAAAATAATATTGAATAAAATGTAAATAATTGTTTATATTATTCTTTAAGTAAAAAGTGTTATAGCATTATATAAATTACTATAGATCATGGTACAATGTTATAATATTTTATAAATTACTAAATCTCATGTTCGGTCAATTGGACTCTCGTGACATAAGAATGACTATAACCAGTGAGTCCCCCAACCCACTCACTGTGTCACTTCTATTTTATTCTACTATATTTTTATACGTATATGTGTCACATCTATTTTATTCTACTATATTTTTATGTGTATATGAGGGAATTGTTAGGTGCAAAATGTATATGATGGAAGGAAATGTTGGGTGAAAAATGTATATGACGGAAGTGTTGGGTGCAAGATATATATCATGGAACATGCAGGACATGAAAAATGAAAAATAAAAATCAATATGAATAATTAATTGAATAAAATTTAACAAAAAATTATCACATATTAATAATGAATAGGATATTTAATATTAATATTATAGAATAGATATCATTAATTTTACTTTTAAGTTATTTATTAATATTAATATGAAATAGTATATACAAGTATATATCCATTTTAACTCTAGAGTCAAGAAGGATCAATTTCTAGGTACAAACCTTTATTATCATAAACAAAATCAAAATTCAAAATTCTAAATTTACATCTAAAAACATTAAAAATAAAATTGAATAAAATTTAAATAATTGTTTATACTATTATTTAAGTAAAAAGTGTTATAGCATTATATAAATTTCTATAAATCTTGGTACAATGTTATAATATTCTATAAATTACTAAATCTCAACCAGCTAGTACGTCAACCCTCTGACAATGTCACATCTATTTTATTCTACTATAATTTTATACGTATATAATGGAATTGTTGGATGAAAAATGTATATGACGGAACTGTTGGGTGCAAAATGTATATCACGGAACAAGCTCGACATAAAAAATGAAAAATAAAAATAAATATGAATAATTAAATGAAAAAAAGTTAACATAAAATTACCACATATTAATAATGTATAGGATATTTAATATTAATATTATAGGATAGATATCATTAATTTTATTTTATAATTTATTTATTAATATTAATATAAAATAGTATATACAAGTATATATCAATTTTAACTCTACACTAAAAAATGATCAATTTCTAGGAACAAACATTTATTTTCATAAACAAAATCAAAATTCCAAAATTACAAATTTACATTTAAAAACATTAAAAATAATATTGAATAAAATTTAAATAATTGTTTATACTATTCTTTAAGTAAAAAGTGTTATAGCATTATATAAATTATTATAAATCTTGGTACAATGTTAATTCTATAACAAGGAACATATGTATTATATAAAGTGTTGGGTGCAAGATGTATATCACGGAACAGGCTGGACATGAAAAATAAAAATAAATATGAATAATTAATTCAATAAAATTTAACAAAACATTATCACATATTAATAATGAATACTATATTTAATATTAATATTATAGGATATATATCATTAATTTTACTTTATAATTTATTTATTAATATTAATATAAAATAGTATATACAAGTATATAGCTATTTTAACTCTAGAGTCAAGAATGATCAACTTCTAGGTACAAACCTTTATTATCATAAACAAAATCAAAATTTCAAATTTACATTTAAAAACATTAAAAATAATATTGAATAAAATTTAAATAATTTGGTGTCTGGCTTGGTCGTGACCTTAAAAATAGATTATTATTATTATTATTATTATTAAATTACTATAAATATTGGTACAATGTTATAATATTCTATAAATTCCGTCAACCCGCTCACTATGTCACATCTATTTTATTCTACTATATTTTTATAAGTATATGACAGAATTGTTGGGTGCAAAATGTATATGGTGGAAGTGTTGGGTGCAATATGTATATCACAGAACAGGCGGGACATGAAAAATGAAAAATAAAAATAAATATCAATAATTAATTGAATAAAATTTAACAAAACATTCACATATTAATAATGAACATGATATTGTCCCCGAGGTGTAGGACAGTCAGTGATGGGAGTGTGTTGTTAAGGCACTCTGTGATGTTAAACTCCATGATGTTAAAGTCACCAGTTCGAAACTTGTAGAGACAAAAAATCCAGTCATGTTAAGGGTTGGTGTGGTTCAGGTCAGGTGCTATCCTCGGGTGATTTTGACGGCTTAGATGCCCCTAAGTAGCAGTTTCTCAGCCACATGTTAGTCCCACAAATCACTGACAAACTAACAAACAAAAAATAATAATAATAATAATGAATACTATATTTAATATTAATATTATACGATAGATATCAATAATTTTACTTTAAAGTTTATTTATTAATTTTACTTAATCGTTTTTCCGACCAAGGTATAGTGAAGCTTGCGAGTTCCATTGATCCAAGGTCGAATTACAAATGACGGAAGTGTTGTCTGTAAAATGTGTATCACAGAATTGTTGGGTGCAAAATGTATATGACGAAAGTGTTTGGTGCAAGATGTATATCACGGAATAGGTTGGACATGAAAAATGAAAAATAAAAATAAATATGAATAATTAATTGAATAAAATTTAACAAAACATTATCACATATTAATAATGAATACAATATTTAATATTAATATTATAGGATAGATATTATTAATTTTACTTTATAGTTTATTTATTAATATTAATATAAAATAATATATACAAGTATATATCCATTTTAACTCTAGAGTCAAGAATGATCAATTTCTAGGTACAAACCTTTATTATCATAAACAAAATCAAAATTCCAAATTTACATTAAAAATAATATTGAATAAAATTTAAATAATTGTTTATACTATTCTTTAAGTAAAAAGTGTTATAGCATTATATAAATTATTATAAATATTGGTACAATGTTATAATATTTTATAAATTACTAAATCTCATTTTGTTGTCAGTTTGACTAGTGATACATAAGCATGACTATAAATGTATCCCGCTCACCATGTCACATCTATTTTGTTCTAATATATTAATATCAATTCCAAGATATTTGTATGAAGTCACTTCCTCCAAGTTGTTGTTGTCATATACAAAGGTATCATAAGGGATCCTATTGGATTTAATAATCATGACCTTAGTCTTATCAGTATTAACAGTCATACCCATATTGGAGCAAAACTCCTTGAGGATTCTTAGTTGGTTTTCAAGATCATGGGGACTCCTTGCCATAAGAATGATAACATTGACATAAAGAAGAATATTGATGATTATACCAGTGACAGTAGGGCCGACACAACCTGCTTTTTCCAAGCATTCTTCTAACTTATCAATGTATATGCCAAAAAGGGTAGGGGACAAGGGACAACCTTGTTTGACTCCGATATTGTAGTTAATCGCTTTTGTCCAGCCCTCAGTGTTTTTAAACTTAGCAGTAACGTTCTCATACATCCTTATTGCATCAGCCCTCAACTCGAGAGGAAATGTTATCTCTTCCAACCTATTCCAAAGGTTTTTCCTAGGAACCATGTCAAAAGATTTTCTAAAGTCAACAAAACAACAAAAATTATTGGTTTTAGTATTGCAGAACTCCTCTTCAATGATCCTAAAGGTAACAAGATGGTCCACAGTTGAATGATATCTCCTAAACCCAGCCTATCCTTTAGCTCTTTTACTGTGACTTTCTAGCCAATTTCTAATCTTTTTTCCAAAATAATTCCATAAAGCTTGGCTAAAATTTGGCTAATCATAATGGTCCTATAATTAGAGGGAATTTTTTTATCCCCATTTTTAAAAATAGGAACAATGAGACTTTGCGTCTAGGGTTTAGGGAAGCCCTGCTTGACTACTAAATTGAAGAGCTTGTATATGTGAGGGATAAGGATTGGCCCTCCGATTTTAAAAATTTCAACTTGGTAGCCTTCAATGTCCTTAGCTTTCCATTTGCAAGTCGCTTAACCCCAAACTCTATGTCATCTAAAGAAAAAACTTCTTCCTTTGTAGGGATAATAGGAATGGTGTCCATGGCATTAGGGAACTCATAAAGACTTTTAAGGTAGGAATTCAAATCCGTTAAGGGAATCCTATTATTTTCTTAAGTATTGCGTTTTAGAATTTGGCTCCAGAACTTCTTAGGATCCAACTTGTATAGTTGTGAAAGTTGCTCTTGCCTTTTATTGATATAGTATCTTTTTTTCCTTTTAATTAGGGCTTTGTACGTATTGATCTTATCGAGTTTTA
>ML780847.1:540695-560333 GCA_009831015.1 Picea engelmannii
ATTATATATTGTAACTAGGGGAATCCGTAAGTATAGTACTAGCGTGACACCTCTGTTGGCTGCCTAGCTCTGGATAAATCGGGGTGAGAATCTACCTTGAGACCTCTTTTTACATATTTCCCTCCATTTACACGGCATTTGCCAATCAGTCTACACCCTTTAATATTAATATTATAGGATAGATATCATTAATTTTACTTTATAGTTTATTTATTAATATTAATATAAAATAATATATACAAGTATATATCTATTTTAACTCTAGAGTCAAGAAGGATCAATGTATATATAAATTACTATAAATCTTGGTACAATGTTATAATATTCTATAAATCACTAAATGTGAACCCCCCTCACAATGTCACATCTATTTTTTTCTACTATATTTTCCCCTCACCCTCTCACATCTATTTTTTTCTACTATATGTATATCAACACTCTGAACATTTAAAATGAAAAAAAAATAAAAATATATATGAATAATTAATTGAATAAAATTTAACAAAACATTATTACATATTAATAATGAATACCATATTGAATATTAATATTATAGGATAGATATCATTAATTTTATTTTATAGTTTATTTATTAATATTAATATAAAATAGTATATACAAGTATATATTCATTTTAACTCTAGAGTCAAGAAGGATCAATTTCTTGGTACAAACCTTTATTATCATAAACAAAATCAAAATTCTAAAATTACAAATTTACATTAAAAATAATATTGAATAAAATTTAAATAATTGTTTGTACTATTCTTTAAGTAAAAAGTGTTATAGCATTATATAAATTACTATAAATCTTGGTACAATGTTATAATATTATATAAATTATTAAATCTCATGTTGTGGTCCGTCCTCGTGATACATAAGCATGACTATAAATGTGAACCGGAACAAGCATGACTATAAATGTGAACCGGAGCAAGCATGACTATAAGTGTTGCAGTTGGGTGCAAGATGTGTATCAAGGAACAAGTTGGACATGAAAAATGAAAAATAAAAATAAATATGAATAATTAATTGAATAAAATTTAACAAAACATTATCACATATTAATAATGAATACGATATTTAATATTAATATTTTAGCATAGCTATAATTAATTTTACTTTATAATTTATTTATTAATATTAATATAAAATATTATATACAAGTATATATCCATTTTAACTCTAAAGTCAATAATGATCAATTTCTAGGTACAAACCTTTATTATTGTAAACAAAATCAAAATTCCAAAATTTCAAATTTACATTTAAAAAACATTAAAAATATAATGTTGAATAAAATTTAAATAATTGTTTATACTATTCTTTAAGGAAAAAGTGTTATAGCATTAGATACATTACTATAAATCTTGGTACAATGTTATCATATTCTATAAATTACTAAATATCATGTTGCACAACGTGTCACATCTATTTTATTCTACTATATTTTCATACATGCATTTCATTTCATTTGGGTTAATAGCTCAATATATATAGTTTTATGTGTATTTATCATCTTATAAAGGTAGGGGTGAAACTTATCAAAAGCATGTCATGTTAAAATAATAGTCCGAGTATCTTCAAAAGATGATAAAGCTATGCAAACAAGACTCATAATTAAACGAGAAAAGAATGGTCCCAATAATATCATCTAATCTATTTTTTTTATGATTATTTTCAAGATATGGAAAAGAAATGCATACAAAACAAATGGTTAGCCTTAAAAAAATTCTAACAATGAAATTTACTTCATTTGTTTGAGAAGAAGTGGAGACACAAATTTAGTTTTAAAAAATTTGCTATTTCATTTGTTTGACAAGTAAAAATTTGTTATTTCATTTGTTTGACAAGTAGAGACAAAAATTTAATTCCAAAAATTATTCACTAATGTAATTTATTCTATTTGTACACAAGCATGATAATTTATATATCCAAGTTTATATGGATTTATAAGAATTTTTATAATTAATTTTACTTAAGAAAACCAATTTCATTGTACACACATATCCAAGTTTTTATGGATTTATAATAATTTTTATAATTACTTTTACTTAAGAAAACCAACTCCATTGTACAAACACCTTATAAATTCATTCAATGATGTCCTCCAACTCTATTATACAAACACCTTATAGATTCATTCAATAATGTCCTCTCCAAGACATTGGCAATGGAGATTATTGAACTTAACTAATTTGTAGAAGGTCGTGTAACAAGTGGTGATGATGTCCTCCAAGTGATGAGACATGATTTGAAACTGGGCCTATGGGTTGTGGGTCCACTGTACTTTTGTTATGCCACTTTGATGTTCTTTCAATTTTGTAATATAATTTCAAATAAACACAAAATGAAAAATGTGATCCAACAAAGGAGGAAAATAAATTTGAAACAAACAGATGATTAATGTATCAAACAATGCATTAACTCATTCTAAATAAGTTGGTGCACCAACCATTGATCTCGAAATTGGCTTAGGTTATAAGACTTCAGGTCTCTATAATACACTCATGGTAAGATTCTACAATCTTCCATCTTCTTAGTTCAACTCTCTTCACATTGATTTCTAAGAATTGTATCCAAGATGGTATCACTAAATAATTGTACCAATAATTAAGTTGTTCTGGGTAAATTCAGCACTTGTTTTGATTGAGAACTAGCCATTAAATAGTCCATCTCATTTTCATCATCCATCTTATCCAATGTATGAAATGAATTTAGTAAAATTAAGGTTTTTGTGATGGGTGTTTATCTTAATGAATTTAAATAAATTAGGGTTTTTTATTAGTGTTTATGAGATAGAATATTTTTTTTTTTTTAAGTAAAAAAGGGTTGGAGCCTATTATATTATCATTGACAAAATACAGAGCTTATGGCGATGCCAGCTGGCCTGCCTGAGCAGGAAACCAGGACAGTTGGGCATCCATGTCCAGGTGTCACCATTGTTGCAAAATAAGCATAAGTTAACAAAAGTCGCACTGTTATTTCCCGCCCGTAGGAAACCGGGATTAGCAAGCATTAGTAGTAGACTGGTTTTTCCATCTAGAGCTATGAAATATAAAAAACTAGTTGTTCTATGACATAGACCTTTGAAACAAAACCACAAGCAGAGTCTGTGTAAGAGCATCAGAAAACCTCGGAGCCAGGATGAGTGTCGTCGACCGCAGTGTGCCTCCAGCGCGCTGGGAATGCGTAAGGTCGGGTACAGGTCGGGCATTGCTTCTTCGGCATGGCCCGGGAGTGTGCTGCATAGAACATGTCGAGCCTCTGCTCCAGCCTTGCCATGCGAAAGTTTTGATCTTCTATCAAGTTCCGCATATCGAAGATGAGGTTGATGTAGCTCGCGTCGACCAAAGGTGGCTGCTCCATGTCTGTGCCTTGCTTCTGATACCCCGCTGCTCCTCTGGTGGCATCAGGAGGCACTTCTTCCTCCACGTAGCATGGAGAGTAAGGCCTTTCTGTGCTGCTATCGCCTTGAGTGCGCATGCCACTTGCCGCCTGCTGAGTTCCAATCAAGCCCAATGTCGAGCGGGGGTTCCAGTTCTCCGAGACCATAAATAAGGTGTGTTCTGGAGGGCTTGCCAGGCCACCTTCCGGAATTTCCTCTTCAACAACCGCCATTGGAGGTGTACGAGGTTTTTCTCTTCGCCTTCTGGCAGCTATCGCCATGGCCTTTTCAAATGTTGCTTTTATCTTTCTTCTCGATTCTGCAGTATACCACGCCGCTCCTTGTCGCGGTGTCCCCTGAATTCTTAGCATGATGAGGGTTCGATGGCTGAGCTCTGAGCGGTCAATTGAAGTCGAACTGCTGCTGAGGATAATCGGGGTGACCTGGAGGAGAGACAGCACTAGAGGGATGAGAGAACCCGAGCAGCGCTGCCGGAGCTTCTGCGAGACGGAGGTTCTCGGAAGCGCTCTGCGAACAGGAGTCCCAATTCGCATAATGAGCCTGAACCTCATACCAATTAACATAACCACAACGATCAAATCCGCCATTAAAACCTGAGAGATAATGCTGGTACCCTTCCCTTGTGCGAGAGGGTCCGGCTATTGAGTGCGCCTGTGCAACATTAAACCGAGTTATTGAGCGGGTGATGCGAGGTGGTAGGCATCATGCCACCGCATTCTAACTCGTTTCCACGTGGCTGCATCGCCCGTCCTATCACCCCATCCGGGGATATGAGATAGAATATTAGAATGTGAAGTTTATAGTTATTTTTTTTATAAAAAAAAAAAAAATTCATAATATTTAAATAGTTTTATTACTTTTTAATTTACATTTACATATATTAATAATAGTTTATCAATTTTGGATTAAA
The DNA here is from genome assembly GCA_009831015.1 of Picea engelmannii. Classification (NCBI taxonomy): domain Eukaryota; kingdom Viridiplantae; phylum Streptophyta; class Pinopsida; order Pinales; family Pinaceae; genus Picea; species Picea engelmannii. The sequence continues at coordinate 545,015 of ML780847.1, forward strand.
AAAATTATGAATATAAAATGTTGTTAAATTGGAAAAATCAATATTTAATATGATAATAAGCAAGATTAATTTAATAATCAAAACAAATTAAAAATCTACTTTAGTTTAAGTTGGAAAAATTTTCTAGATAAAATTGTGTTTGTGATTATGAAACATCCTATTTTAAAAAATCTACTTAAGTTCAATTTAGTTTGGTAATACAATTTGGACTTAATATTATTTAAAAATTGATTATGTCATATTTAAAATTTCAAAAAAAAATAATTATAATATATTGAAAAGAGATTTTGATTTATCAAAATTAACAAAAATATTTTTAATTTTAATTATAATATATTCAAAAAATATTTTGATTTATTAAAATTAATAAAAATATTTTTAAAAATAGATAAAAAAAATTAATTTTAATTATAATATATCCAAAAAAATATTTTGATTTATCAAAATTAATAAAAATAAATTTTTAAAAATAGATAAAAACAAAAAAAATTGTGAAAAAAATTCATGAGAAAATTAAAGCTTAGACCTTAATTCCATGGATGATAAATCTCTAAATCTATGGTAGGAAACCAACATAGATTGTATGTGGAGTAGAAAAGAAATAAAATGTTGGAATGTCGTAAGAAGTAGATAAAGAGAATGAAGTCGGAGTGCGAAAAGGCATTGTTTCCATGTTATGTTGTAAATGTTTGTGAATGATATATTTGCAAGAGAGTGAGGATGTATGTATCTAGGAGAGGTGAGAAAGAATGTGGATATTACAATTTTAAGCATTGAGCATGGGGATTTTGTATATTTGTAAGTCTTTGTAGTTAATAATTTAGCCATGGTCAATGTTAGTTTGTAATGGAGTGGAAGTATAACTATAATTTAGTCATGGTCAATGTTAGTTTGTAATGGATTGGATGTTTGGATTTATATTTATATAATTTTTAGAAGAAATATTATTATAGAAATATTATTATAACTAATAATTTAGTCATTGTTTATGCTAATTTGTAATTGTAATGGATTGGAAGTTTGGGTGTATATTTACATAAGTTTTAGAAGAAGTATTATTAATATTTATATAAGTTTTAAAAAGAGGGTTTTTAAGAAGAAAGTGAATAGTAGTTATATGTATTGATAAAGAATAATATTTTGTAAAGTGTTAGTTGTATTATATCATAGAGTTTTTAAAATGAGATTTTGGTTTACATTATAATTTTATGTAAAATTTTAAGGGTTGAATTTTATTTTAAAATTTTTTATTTTTATTTTGAATTGATAATTTTTTTAAAATAAATTTAAATTATATAAAATAAAATGATTTTATTTTAAAAATAAATAAATTAAAAAATACATATTTTAAATAATTTTAATTGAATTTTTTTTATAATTTATTTTCTTTTAAAATAGTAAAAATTTATAGGTTAAAATTAAAATAATCATTTAAAAATAGTACTCCACTTTTATATAGAGCACTAATGTAACAATAGCACTAATATCAATGTGTTACATTAACATTATAACAACCTTACCAATATGATAAAACAATGCCTCCAAATACAAAACAATCACTAAGACAATGCCCTCATAATACAACAATCAATAAGTAATGAGTTGCAAAAAAAGATTACAACTAGTGAAGTATATGCACAATAAAACAATTAATAAGCACTAAGTTGCAAAAACAATAAATACTCTTTAATCCAATACATTAATAAACCATGATCTTACAAGAATTTATATATAGGGTAAACTAGGTTATCAATACAGAGTGTGCAAATGCTCTATATGTTGAGATATATATGTCCTATCATATAGAGTATTTATGTTATGGATATACACCTTGTAAGATTTCTGGTAAGAAATCATACACAGAGTAAACTAAGCTATCAATATACATCTAGTAAGATTTCTAGTAATAATTCATACACACTTTAAACTAGATCATCAATGCATATATTGTCTTATCTAAAACATTTTAAAAACAAAGTATATATATCCCAACATATAGAATATATTAATAAGACAAATAAATTTCTCCTAAAAATTTATACATAAAGTAAACTAGATTATCAATATACACCCCAACACAATATTTAATGCTCTACATATTAAGATATGTATCACTCCATCTAAAACACTTTTAAATCAAACTATATATATCCCAATAAATATATTTAGAGCATTAAATACTCTTCTACAAAGTTCACATTGTTTATTGAAATGAAATGAAATAAAATAAAATAAAATAAAATATCAATATCATAAATCGTAAATCATCTATATTTGCTGATGTCATCTATACTATCTTAGAAACCTGCATTATTTGATGATGTCTTGTTCAGCGCCCTCCTAAAAGCCTGCCTTATTTGCTGATGTCATTACAAGAGGAAACTTTTACGTTAATCGAGATTGCAGAGTCGCTGATGTTTTCTAAACTGTGCACAATATGTAAAGTTTTGTCGACATTGCAGAGTCGTTGATGTTGCGTAAACTGTGTACGATATGCAATTTTTTTTGTATTTCGTAAATAAATTGAAAAGTAGGCTTTCTTTGATTTTGAAAGTGACACGAAAAGTAGAACCGTAGGATGTTAAAACCATCGGCTGGTAATTGGAAACCATGGTCTACCTAACGAAACCATGGACTACCCAAAGAAAGTTAAGCCGCCGGTTTTGAGGAGCAAAACCACGTACGCTATCGCGACACTGCTTCTTCCCCTTTATAGCTATCACACATCTCCATTCATATGTGCAAATCTGTTAAACAGTTACCTTCATTTATCAAATATTCTCCATCTCTATTTTCTCGCACAAAATCGAATTTCAGAGCCGAGAAAGAGGCACCATAGGAGAATGAAGCGGAGCAAGGCATATGCGAACGGCGTATCTGTTGTTATGTTACCTAACTGTAATTATAAAGCAGGAGAGCCTTCAGCCATGAAAACTGATATCGGGGCGATGGCGGCCTTGTCTGGAAGAATGGAAATGGGCGCGTTGAGATCCAAGGAGTGGGCATGCAATGCGTCGAGGATAGCCACCACTGCGGGGGCGTGGCATGCAGCGGTGCTTCCCACACGGAGATTAACACCTCCACCTCCGCCTCCTTCCCCCATCACCACGACCACCACCACCACCANAAATAAAATAAAATAAAATATCAATATCATAAATCGTAAATCATCTATATTTGCTGATGTCATCTATACTATCTTAGAAACCTGCATTATTTGATGATGTCTTGTTCAGCGCCCTCCTAAAAGCCTGCCTTATTTGCTGATGTCATTACAAGAGGAAACTTTTACGTTAATCGAGATTGCAGAGTCGCTGATGTTTTCTAAACTGTGCACAATATGTAAAGTTTTGTCGACATTGCAGAGTCGTTGATGTTGCGTAAACTGTGTACGATATGCAATTTTTTTTGTATTTCGTAAATAAATTGAAAAGTAGGCTTTCTTTGATTTTGAAAGTGACACGAAAAGTAGAACCGTAGGATGTTAAAACCATCGGCTGGTAATTGGAAACCATGGTCTACCTAACGAAACCATGGACTACCCAAAGAAAGTTAAGCCGCCGGTTTTGAGGAGCAAAACCACGTACGCTATCGCGACACTGCTTCTTCCCCTTTATAGCTATCACACATCTCCATTCATATGTGCAAATCTGTTAAACAGTTACCTTCATTTATCAAATATTCTCCATCTCTATTTTCTCGCACAAAATCGAATTTCAGAGCCGAGAAAGAGGCACCATAGGAGAATGAAGCGGAGCAAGGCATATGCGAACGGCGTATCTGTTGTTATGTTACCTAACTGTAATTATAAAGCAGGAGAGCCTTCAGCCATGAAAACTGATATCGGGGCGATGGCGGCCTTGTCTGGAAGAATGGAAATGGGCGCGTTGAGATCCAAGGAGTGGGCATGCAATGCGTCGAGGATAGCCACCACTGCGGGGGCGTGGCATGCAGCGGTGCTTCCCACACGGAGATTAACACCTCCACCTCCGCCTCCTTCCCCCATCACCACGACCACCACCACCACCATCAGTAGATCACATTCCCAGTGTGGACTGCAACAGAGGAGGGCCATTCATGGCGACCACACGCCTGCAATGGCGATGGCCTTGAGCTGCTGGCTATCTACCTAATTCTTATTTCTTGAGTTCCCAATACTGTTATTTCATTTTCACGCCCAACTTCCCCAACGAAGTAACCGCTATTTCACTACAAAAATATGTACAGATCTGGTGGCGTTGGCTGGTACTATTAATTTTTAGGCCTGTTGGTCTGAAAAAAACCTCTGCAATTGTAAATTCTTGTGATAAAACGGATATTATGATATTTCTTCAAATACATGTCTAATTTCATCGCATATTTTATTGTGCATACATCCTGAATGCAACATATGGTTTCTCTTTTTGTCGAGATTGTACATTTTATATTTGTACACAGTATATTCAACACATTTTATATTTGTACACAGTATATTCAACTGCGAAAAGCATGCAACACCTTGCCATCGTAAAACACTTTTATATGTTACTGGTATAAATAAATTTATATTTGATTGTCAATTTCCATTGAAATTTACGGTGCATTTAATATTGACATTTAAAACCGTGTATATATATAACCAATTTATTTTAAAATAGCCGTTTAAACGCGCCTTGAAATATTGAAATTCAATCACACGGAGAGGGAGCCATTTGTGGCGATTAGCACGGAGATTTGCAGCAGTTGCCGGATGATCCTTTTCAAAATGATTAATTTATAACCAAGACACCCCACTTGCAGTCGATTCCTAATTAAGGAGTAGCCATATCTAAAGTTTATGAATTAGAAGAACCTTGCCACATTGCATGCCCTTGGAGGGAGCTAATGATTAATCTCAAAAACCACGTGGCATAAAATCATAACGCCTATAAATCTCCATCACTAAGCATAAATGCTCCCATAATTTAATGAAAATTAATAGTTCGAATGAAACTTATCTTGGAGTGAGCATTTTTTTTTTTAAATAATAAAGAAAATTGCATATTATATTTATAACAAGCAAAATAGCTACAGAACAGTTAGTCTCTGTTTTAGGATTATGTTTATATTGTTTTGTTAGGATGAAAATATATTGTTATAAATAATTGAAATAATAACATTATTTTTAATTATTAATTTATGAAACATTTTTAATTTTTTTATGGAAATTAGCATAGTATGCAAAGATAAGAGTTATGTTGCTTACTTTTTAATTAGAATGATATCAATTTTTAAATATATATTATTTTTCTTAGAATAATTTTCAATAATATTTTATTAGAGTGAAAATAATTGGTTTAAGTTGAAATTACATATAGTTTTTTCAATTAGGACCATTCTCAATGGGTAAGATATTAATTATTTACAAGAATTTAAAAGTGATTAGTTTCCTAGTGAGAATGGTTTTATACATGAGTTGACTCTAAGCTAGGATTATCACCATCTTATTTTCTTCTAAATTGGAAATGGTTATTATTTGATGGAGATGTGCTTTATTCAATGGTTGGTTTTTACTCTATTTAGTTTGGATTGTTATTATTTGAGTTAACTAATATTTACATATAATAATAATCATGGAAAAAAAAATCTTTATGAAAGTAAATAATTTTCTTCTAAATTGGAAATGGTTATTATTTGATGGAGATGTGCTTTATTCCATGGTTGGTTTTGACTCTATTTAGTTTGAATTGTTATTATTTGAGTTAACTAATATTTACATATAATAATAATCATGGAAAAAAAAAATTATGAAAGTAAATAATTCATGAATTATTTAGAGGTTTTTTAAATAGTCAATAAAAATTTAAATTTTCAAAATAGAAAATAAAAGATAATTTAAAGTTTACATTGTATTAGAAGGAAATTTAATTTAAATTAAAAATATTAAATTAATATATTACTTTAATTTAATATATTAAACTAATTATTTAATATTAAATAAATCACAAAACATTTTTAACATAGTTGAATATAAAAAGCTAAATTAATTAACTAATGGTGACCTCAATTAGCATTCATCACAATTTAAAATTAATAAAAACAAAAATAATAATATAAAAAATTAATGAAATATTTATAATAAAAACTTTTAAATTAAAATTTTAGAATAAATATTATAATGTAAATATAATAAAGTGTAAAATATTAAATGAGTAATTAAAAATAAAAACAAAAATAATAATATAAAAAATTAATAAAATATTTATAATAAAAACTTTTAAATTAAAATTTAAGAATAAATATTACAATGTAAATATAATAAAGTGTAAAATATTAAATGAGTGTAAATATAATAAATTGTAAAATATTAAGTGTGTAAATATAATAAATTGTAAAATATTAAATGTGTTTTATGAATTCTAATAAACTTATTAAAAAACAAATTTAGATTTTATTTTTAATTATAAAAATTTAATTTTAAATTTACCTGTTCAATCTATAAAAAATTTAAAGAATATGATAACATAATTTTTATTATATTTCCAATGTCATAAAATTTTAATTATCCATTGCAAGATGCCCAGGAAAAGTGAAACGTAGATATGGCGAGTATAACCGTAGATATGGAAACTGTTAAGGTGGTCTGTCCCAGGACAAGGTCAATGTATCCATGGCAATATAATATGTGAAAACGTATAAATGCTAGTCCAAGCAAGTTAGTAGCAAAGAGAAACGAGATACTCAAAGGGTAGTAGAGTTCAGAGAATATCCATTTTAGTGGACCGATGAGAGCGGGTCCAGAAAAAAGATTCAACCAAAATTGAATGTGTATTTAAATTTTCATATAACTAAATGGTTGTATTGGTCAAATTGTATCCAAACACATATAAATAACTAGTAATTTTGTAATGCACTAATGCTCAACAATTCTATTTATCTAAATAATAATCAACACCTAAAAAACAATTGTAATACTAATTAAATTAAATAATATTTAACTTGGAAGGATTGTAATACTAACTATAGATTATAACTTTCACTATATTTCTTAAGTTGAGCATAGCATATAGTTATGGGTTATAAAGCAATTTATAGGATAGGAAGTCAGAGGTTTGAATCTCTTGTTCCTTCTTGGGGTTAGGCGAATCTCGTATTTCCTCCTTGGGGTTAGGCCCCGTAATCGTGTTCCTCCTTGGGGTTAGGCTCCGTAATCACGGCCTACAGTTTTCCGTGAATTCTTTGCCATCCACTAAGTAAAAAAGTACTTGGGTTTTCCATAAATTATTTACCATCCACTAAGTAGGGAAGTACTCCTAGTTTTCCCAAATTCTTACCTCTTAAAAAAATTTGAATAATTAACTTAAGTTAATAATATGTCAATACATCTAACCAATCTAATGATTATTTCAATTTTAAATTGAGTATGTAATTAAGATAACAATTTATATTAATTCAACATAACACAAATATGACTTACAAATTAAAATGAAATAATAGTGCTGACCCAAAAAAAAATGAAACAATATTTATGAGTATCTTGACCAATAATAACACTAATCAATTGAATACATTTATGTAGATGTGATATATATATATATATATATATATATATATATATATATATATATATATATATATATATATATATATATCTTGTGCAAAAACATATAACATTAATTATTTATTTCTATTATGAAAGTGTAACTTGTGTGAATTAAAGAAATTAAATGTAATATTTATCTTTCACTGTGTTAGTGATTTAAGTTTATTTCAGTAGAAATGAGATGCATGTATTTAATCATTGTATTGTATCTCAGTCAATGTAATTGTAAAATTACATTTTTGAATAAAAGCTAATAAGTTCTTACTATTACAACCACTAATTTCCAAGACTAAGCAATTGTTTATTGAAGTAACAACTCATTTACTTGTATTTCCCAGCTACTCATTGTTGATGTATTTACTCTTCCTACCAATAATATTGATTGTGGTTATATTTTAAGGGATCAAAAACCATCCATTCAAAAAGTAATGGTAATAATAAATATAGAAATAGTGGACTCATTAAATCAACATAACCACAAATTTTGTGATCTATATAATTGATAGGATGTATTCTTCAAAGACCAAGACTTATGGTCACACCAAATACAGAAATAGAATTATAGCTCAAACAACCTGCCTTGCATTAAATCTGGACTGAGAGCCAGTGTAAATTCCATGGAAAATTCCCAAGCCTGGATTGAGAGCCAGCATAAATATCGTGGAAAATTCCCTCTTAGGCTGAAGGAATACGAGCTTGTGGTCATGGGGAATCTATGCTACAAAATCATTTTCTGCTTAGAATTGACATATAAGAAAAAGCCAGCAAAAAATATACTGATAAGATGAAACGAATCCTAAGTAACTTTTAAATATGATTAGGTAAATGTAAAAAAGTAAACACATAAACATATGTCTTTATAATAGTTAGGAAGTTAATGATTGAAATCACAGCCATTTATTTTGTGTGACTACTAAGAATATTCCAACCATATTTAATCATGTCCATAGGAAACTTATTAAGCACTAAACTCCTATTAAATCTGCCCATTATCAATAGGTGTACGCCTTTCGACGTAATAAACTTGTATAAGAATTACGCCTTGCCTTCCTACCAAAATAATAAAAAAACAACAACAAAAAAAGGGACTCGTTGGTCGCTGCATGAGATGGAAATTGTCCCACAAAACATGGATAATGTCATCTTTCATTCATTCTTTGTTAACACGATGCACTATGCCATTTCATTCTCTTTCACCCTTTAATTGCCACGGGTTGGCCTTGCATGTTTACCGCTTGCAAAAGAGCGCAATTGCTAGATTCCATCTTGTACGAGAGAGAGCATGGAGAAGGCGGGCGCTAGGCACATAAAAGGTCATGCGGCCCATAAAAGGTGAAGAGCCATTATTTGGATTCAACTTGCCCCAATGTCATTTTGAACATTATTTTGAGAAATGAGTTGTAGATGGAGTAGATGATGTTGTAGTGGACCTTGAGAAGCCTATGCAATAAAACTGGTTGGTGTTATGCATGTTTTCTGGAATCTTCAACGTCTAGGCTGTATGTAAGTTTATCAAATATCTTTACAGTTATACAATGAAATTATTGTTGTTCTTTGTCTGTCTTTAATTAAATGATGGGACTTATTTCTTTGGTAACAGAAAGGCTTGGTCCAAGTGGGTTTGGATTGGCCCCCATTGCTGAAGAAGTTACTGAAGGAATTGATGCTTCCAATCTTACTGCAATTGTCACTAGTACAACCACTTTCTTCCTTCTCTTTTGCTATAAGTCCATCAAATCACTGTAAATCCAACAAATTTCTTTGATGTCTTTAGTACACGGTGTTTTAATAAAACTTTATTGCCAACATTCATAGTAATATGATCTCTACGGGTGTCAAACAAATTATGGTAATCGGGTTGTTTTACGTTGTAACGTCTGTGACATCTGGATGAGCTCATTCACTTACCACTAAGCAAAAAGAATTCTCGATGGCTTAAAAAATGCACAGAGACAGCGAAAGAAATCATAAAGCAGGTTGTCACATAGCGGGGTGGAGTGGTTAAACGAGTTTCCGAGATTCAACATTTAGTCTTCTCCGCGGTTAAGTTTCTTTCTACAAAATTTAGCTCTGCTCTTGGGGTTTTGTCTCTACGAACTTCAACTAAACGCTTGCATAGCCTGAGCAAGGAAAAAATTTGTGTCCTTTGAGCAAATTTCTGTGTTCTTTGAGCTGCATTTGCATTTGGAAGAAAATGGTTGTGATATTCTGGAAAAATGAGGACTCGGGCTCTTTTTACATTGTCGCAATCAACAACAAGACCAAAGACGCCCGTGACTGTCCAGGGCCGAGGGAAGGAGGTCGGAATCCAAAGATATCATATATTTGGATGAATCCAATTCCAAGAAAAGAATGGACTTTGGAAGACAAAGATATCATAGCTTTGGATTAATCTAATTCCAAAGAAAAGAATTAGCAAGAAGCAAAGTAGAATTAGCAAAAAGCGAAGCATAGAAGCGGAAAGGAAGAAAAAGACGAAGAAGGGCTTCAAAGAAACTGTAAATGGAAAATTAAATGGAAATGCAAGTGTAAGTTAAATGTCCTAAAATACTCCAATCCTAGCAAAGAGAATGTGAATTCCCCTTATTAGAGGAAGAAGCATCAGAAGAAGACGTTCAGTTGCCATTTTTGCGGAGATTCCTTCGACAAGTCTGAAGCACTATGAAGATGGCCTCATGGCTACCCGTCCAAGGTAAATTTGAAGCTTTACCTACTGCATCTGTGCACGCAAATATTTTTTACAATTTTGTTTGTACTGTTAAATAATCCAAGTTAAATACGTGGCTTTTAAGTCTTTAAAGATTGTAAAATTTGACTCTACTGGAAACTTTAAAGATTGTGGAATTTGGCTCTGCCGGAAACTTTAATGGTGGAGATTTTTTAGATTTGACGTACAACCACCCATCGTAAATTCAATACACATTAAATAAAACCACCCATCATAATACACATTAAACAAAACATCATAATACACATTAAACAAAAGTAATCTACACATTAAACCCCGTCATAAATTCAATAGACATTAAATCTACACATTAAACGTCGTCATAAATTCAATATACATTAAATCTACACATTAAACCCATCATAAATTCAATACACATTAAACAAAGGAGATCTGCCCAAAGGAGATCCTCCCACACGGGATGGAGGAGATATGTGCAGGACAGAGGATCCCATCAAAACGATCTGCCCAAGACAAAGGATCCCATAACATCCCATCAAAACGATCTTCCTAGGACAAAGGATCCCATAACATGAAACAAATGGCCATACTTAAAGTTTTTAAAAATAAAAATTAAATTAAATTAAATTTTTTTCTGACAATTTCACATCCAGGCAGGGATAAATTGTCACTTCATCTTTTTCAACCAATAAGAAAATAAGAAAATAGAATTTTTGAATATTAAATATTAAAAAATATTTTTTATTTTTCAAAATATTCAATTTAATACATGAATATTATAAAACTTTTTTTAACCAATAAGAAAATAGAATTTTTGAATATTAAATATTAAAAAATATTTTTTTATTTTTCAAAATATTCAATTATACATAAATATTATAAAACTTTTGAAAACATTATAGTAAAATTTTAATATAATTAAAAGGTCAATATAATTTGACCCAAAATCGATCGTTATTCCCTGCTTTGGCAGGGACTAATAATATAATCCTTTTACATTGTTTGCCCCAATCATAGAAGCAGATCTAAAAAAAGGTGAACTCTAAGTCTACCTTGGGTCCCTCAAAGATTACATAATCACTATAACTTCCATAGAAAATGTAGCACCAACACCCAGAAAAAGAACACCAAGCCCAAAAAAAGAGAGAAAATAACAGAGGCACTTTTCATGCATTACAATATTAGATGGATGATAGGTCCCTCATGACCTTCATTCCATCGATTGTAGGCGATGTGACCTCGGGAAGTAAATAAATCCTTCTTTGATAATTTGTCAGCCTCCATATTTCTTTATCTGTAAATATGTGCAAAAGTAATAGAGATAAAATAAAGAATTAAGTCAAGGATTCTATTTTTCCAGCCATCAAGATTGGCCACCTATATCGAACCAATACCATTTAGCCAATCAATTACGATCTTGGAGTCTCCCATCACATGAAAGTCGTGAATACCGAGTCTTTTGGCCAAAATTATGGATGCCCAAGCTCCCATGAGTTCTTCCCTTGAATTTGTTCCAGAGACACAGTTTAGGGTCCACCTGTATTCTAATAGATCATCTATTTTGAGAATTCCTTCAGCTCCACATAGATCATCGTTGTGTTGTAAAGCACCATCAAACCAAGTGTGTGCTTTGTCTACAGGAAGAATGATAGGTGAAATCCTTTTTGAAGAATTTGGTTGTTTGATGTGCATAGAGCCCACGGATCCTGTAGCAAGATAAACGATTATGTCCACCAATGGAGATCTGTCTTCAAAAAATTTCTTGTTTTTTTCCTTCCAAATATACCAACAGACGTGAGCAGGTAGATCTTTAATAGTATAGTTCTGAAGAGACCAGTTTTGGAAGCACTTGTTAACAGTACTACCATTCCATCCAATAGTCAGTTTTATGGCCATTTTAACTCTCTCCCAAACTGCAACAATGAATGGGCAACTAACAAAGAGATGCTTGCAAGATTCTTCTCTTGATTTACACAAATAACATAACCCAGGACCATACCATCCCCTACTCTGTAGATTTTTCCATGTAAGAATTTTGTCCTCCAATAAGAGCCAAATAAAAAGGTTTAGTTTTAAGGGACATTCCCATTTCCACAAAATATTTCTCCAACCTATTACTTTATCAGACCATAACTTGTTTGATAGAGTAGTGTAAACATTTTTCACTGAGATAAGGCCTGATTTGTCACCGCCTAACCAGGTAAGCTCATCCTTCTTATCATTTAGGACAATGCCAGCATCAAGAAGGAAACTTCTATAAATCTCCCATTCATGGCCAAGATCCTCCCCCAATCCCAACTCGATGCTATTGACCCGGTTATGTCCCAATAGACCAACAGAAAAGGGACGACTCGCCTGGTAAAGAAAACAAATGTGTTTTCTGTTTAGTTCAAGAACCAAGTCCACAGAAAGAATGGAAGCACATTCCATTCCAAAGATTGTATCTCTCCCAATGATGACCAAATGCCCTGACCCTGGTATCCAATCTAGTGAATGGAGAATGACAGGTAAGGTATTTGAGATGTTTTTCCAAGACTGTGAGCCAAATCAAGTGTACCCCTCCATCGACCGCATCCAAGAGACCACAAGAACATGAGGGTAATACATGTCTTTGATAACCCGATGCCAAATGCACAGTTTCATCAAAGCATGCCACAGTGTGTTCATTGTTAGAGCTCTATAGAAAACAAATATATTTCTGAGTCCTCAACCACCAAGTTGTTTAGGTTTTGCAATGGTTTTCCAGTTACACAGATGGTAACGCTTCTTATTTTTACTCCCCGACCATAGAAAAGCATAACTTAGCCTGTGTAATTTGTGCAGCACTGAGAGTGATATATGGGCAAGAGTCAACCAGTAAACTGGTAGACTCTCAAGCATCGCTTTAATCAACACTAAACGTCCTCCCAGGGTAAGCCACTTATTACACCAATGATTGATCCTTGTTTCAAACTTGTCTATTAGCCATTGTCAATCCTTCGATTTGTAGCTCTCCAGTTTCAAGAAGTATTCCAGATATTTAAATCCCAAATTGAGATCTTTACATGGATAACCAAGAGAATCATTTATACTCTAGAGGTATCCAGGATCAACTCCCCCGTGCATAAGGATGGATTTTTGGATGTTTATAACCAATCGTGAAGTTCGACAAAACACTTGAAGAATCTCTTGTATTTTTTCCCATTCAGCTGAGGATGCTTTAGACATAATGAGGATGTCATCCACAAATAATAAATGGAGGATCTTGATCATTCTGGACACTTTTATCCCTGTAACTTATCCATCGGATTGAGCTTTCTTTAATGACAGACTGATTCCCTCCATGAAAAAAATAAAGAGTAATGGGGAGAGCAGACATCCCTGTCTCAGACCTTTACTACTCTTAAAAAACTTGGTTGCCTCTCTACTGATTAGAGTAGCATATGAAGTGGAGACGACATAGGCCATGATCCAATTTGTAGTGTTGATCCCAAAGCCGCTTTGGAGAAGGATTAGTCTCAAAAAGTCCCAATTTGTACAATCGTAAGCCTTCTTTAAGTCAAGTTTCAGGATAAATGCTTGTAACATTTTTTACTTAATGCTGTGAAGACACTCCTGCGCAGTTAACTCATTACTCAATTGCTTTCATTTATAACTCATTACTCATTGCTTTCATTTATAACCAGTTAAATGTCAATACATATCAGCAACATGTATCAGCAATATATCATCAACAAGTCATCACCACAAGGAACACAAAGAACACAAGATGTATGTACAATTTTCTTTTTATTACGGACTATAATCCCTGGGGTTTTTCAGCAACAACTTAATAGAGTGCAACTCTACAAGAGCACCATCTCTATAATACAAGACTCAACTTACACCCTCAACACCAACTGATATGAGGCAACAATCCTCAATAGATATCAATCTGTACCATAAACAAGTGCATCAGCCATGCACCAACCTGTGCCAAACAACCTGTAATCAACCTGTACCATAAACAAGTGCATCCAACCATGTACCAAGTATATACCAATCATGTGTCAACTACTCATCAACAATTACTCATCAATATGTACCAATATCATCAACTATACACCTCATGTATGTGCCAACTCATCAACTGCTTGTCTCAACCATGAATAGTTTTGGATTAGTCAACAACCTTAAATTGAAATAATCATAACTTTGTACCTGTAATGAATAAAGATCTGAAACTGATACACAATGTTCTTCAGTGTGTTTTATGCAATCCCTCCAGGTTTCACTTCTTGGAACCTCTCAAAAAAGGATTTATAGCAAAACTGGCATACCTTGTTGAATTATGGCTTATTCTAGAGAGCGACCTTGTAGAGCGTGCCACGCACGGAATATTTATTGAATAAATCTAAAATTGTTACACAACATACTATAGACTGTAATCTAACCAACAAAATTGTGCTCACTGAATTTGGATTTGTTGTGTAGAATTTATGACGCTTTTACCCGAAACACTTGTTTTAGACTAGTTTCGGGACTAGCCAAAAACCTTGTTTTCCACAGAGTGTATCTCCAAAAATAAAACGACCCACAATATGAAGTTTTTACCACGGATACTTGGATATGTTTCCTCAATCGAATGTCAATCTCACGGTCTGAATCATTATATAAAAAAAGTTATTGCGAAAATGGTGAGATGACCTGTAAATAACATACCTTAGAAAACATCATGAAAAGAATTTATCCTCCCTTGAATTTCGGCCCTCTTTTCTTCACCTTCCCTCTTAAATTCAGCTTATATATCCTTTGGTTACCTCATTCACCTATATATATTCAATATGTTCAAGTTTTCCACACCAAAAATGCCAAAGAATCTCTCACAAGAAGTTCTCCATCAATACTCCAAAAGATATTCTCACAAGAAGCTCTCCATTGATCCCCAAAAGGGATGATCTACAAGTTGACCATTGCTATCTTATTTATACTTTCATCCTCTAGGTCACTTAACCCATTTTTAGGTCACTTAACCCATTTCTAGGTCACTTGACCTATTTTCCTTATTTTAGGGTTAACCACTTTCCATAAATAGAAAGTTCTCCAATACT
>ML780847.1:598024-618910 GCA_009831015.1 Picea engelmannii
CATGTGTCTTTGCAATATTTCTTCAACATCCAGATGAATGTTCATTGGACTTGGCTAGTTGGGATTGCACGCGCATAAGATTGTTCGGTCCAAAAAATGGGAAGCATGGCAGCAAACCCCATATATCCCGTGGCTCCAATTATTTTCTACTAGGAACATATACCAGATGCAAGAGAAAACGAATGAGGCGACGTCTTTTCTTTGTATATCAAATTATTTGGTGCAAAGGTCGATGGGTCCTGCTCTATGGAACCTTCTGGGAACTTTATTGCGGCTTGTTTGAAGTTTGGTCGTTTCTTGGTTGTGTGCTTCATCTCTCAATTTGTATACCGCGAAACTCCAACTGTTGTTTGGAGGACACAGAACAATATAATTGAATTTTTTAGCTAGTTGGCCCACAGATCCGCCTGAAAATTTCTATGGTGTTGTGATGCAAATGTAGTATGTGGCTTGTTTTAGTAGAATTTGTTGATCGATGAACTTTGTAAATTTTTTGTCTTAGAATAATTTGAAATCAACGAATATATATTGTGTGAAGTGCAATTGTGCTATCATATCAACAAGAGGCCCTTAAAATTCAAATTGGTCGTTGTTTTGACATTTTTGCTTAATCGATGAACTCGGTAAAATTAATGTCCTGGAATAATTTGAAATGAACGAATATATATTGTGCGGAGTGCAATTTTGCTATCATATGAACAAGAGGCCCTTAAAATTCAAATTGGTCCTTGTTATGCTTGCGGTGATAGAATTTAAAAAAAACTTTCTTCTCTTTCCATCATTTTTTTTAAAATAAGCGATTTAACATCCTTTAATAATTTAATGTAATTCAATTGTACAATATCAATATTTAATATTAATAATTTAGTATTTGAAAATAATGTTTTTAGATAAAGTTAGATAGGATGATTATCTGTAAACAATTGCAATCTTGAATCCGTCAATCGTGGGGTCTTGTCGATTTGTATGTCTCGGAACTCCGAGTGTTGGACACAAGACAATAGAAGTGCAATGTTGAGCCAATCAGCCCTCAAGTCCCCCTGTCAATTTGTATATCGCGGAAGTCTAGGTGTTATTTGTAGGACACGGAACAATAGAGGCTCAATTTTGAGCCCGCCAGGCCGAGAACCCGCGATCCAAAAAGTGCCTAAGTATGGAATGAGGGATCCGCATATGCTCTATAAAATCTCATGTCCATACTTTATAAAAGTACATGTTTACTATGTATTTCTCCTTTGTCAGCAACTTTTATATCACTCGCCCGACCAAATTGTACAAACATTCTTGTCTAATTAAATTCTGCAATATCAATATTTAATATTAATAATTTAGTATTGAAAATAATGTTTTTAGATATGTTAGATAGTTGATAGGTATTACCATCCATAAACAATGGCAAACTTGAACCCGCCAGTCCTCAAGTCCATCTGTCAATTTGTATATCGCGGAAATCTGAGTGTTATTTGGAGAACACAGAACAATGGAAGTGCAATGTTGAGCCAACCAACCCGCACGTCCGCTTGTCAATTTGTATATCACGGAATTGTGGGTGTTTTTTGTAGAGCGCAGAACAATAGAGGGCCAATTTTTAGCTCGAGAACCCACGATCCAAAAAGTGGCTAAGTATGGAATGGTGGATCCGTACATGCTCTATAAAAATTTCATGTCCATAGTTTATAAGAGTACATACTTAGTATGTATCACTCGTTTTTTGGAAAACTTTTAGGTGTGGAAGTTGGCGGATTCACGACTTCAGATTTCACTTACTTTATATCATCAGCCCGACCGATCACTTCTCTATTTGATATTGTAATAAACGAATATAAACTGGCCCAAGTCCAATTGTGCTATGACATGAACACGAGGACCTTAAAATTCAAATAGCTGGCAAGTCTGCTTGTGAATTTGTATATCGCAGAAATGTGGATGCTATTTGTAGGGCACGAAGCAACAGAGGCCCAATTTTGAACCCGCCAGCCCAAGAATCCGCCATCCAAATAGTGGATAAGTATGGAATGATGGATCCGTACATGCTCTATAAAATCTCATGTACATAGTTTTTAGAAGTACATCTTTACTATGTATTACTCATTTCCTCCGAATATTGTTTAGAACACACAAAACAATAAAACTGCAATGTTGAAGGACCCAGTCCGCAGCTCCGGCTATCAATTTGTATATCGCGGGACTCTAGGTGTTATTTGTAGGATACGGAGCAATAGAGGCCCATATTTGAGCCCGCCAGATCGAGAACCCGCAATCGAAAAAGTGGCCAAGTATGAAATGTGGGATCCGTACGAGCTCTATAAAAACCTCATGTCCATACCTTGTAAGAGTTCATACTTAGTATGTATGACTCGTTTTTCGAAAAACTTATACGTGTAGAAGTTGGAGGATTCATGACTTCAGGTTTCAATTACGTTTAGATGACCAGCCCAACCGACCGCTTCTCTGTTTGATATTGTAAGAAACGAATATAAACTGGCCCAAGTCCAATTGTGCTATTACAACAACACGAGGCCCTTAAAATTGAAATAGTCCACAAATCCGCTTGTCAATTTGTATATCGCGGAACTATGGGTGCTATTTGTAGGGCACGGAACAACAAAGGCCCAATTTTGAGCCCGCTAGCCCGAAAACCCGCTATCCAAAAAGTGACAAAGTATGGAATGAGGGTTGCGTACATGCTCTATAAAATCTCATGCCCATACTTTATAAAAGTACATACTTGGTATGTATAACTCGTTTCTTGCAAAATTTTGTAGGTGCGGAACCTGATGGATACATGTGTTCATATTTCCACCCATTTTATATCAGCAACCCAATCGACCTCTTGCCCGTTTCATATTATACAAAATTTTTGGAATGCATCTTTCCGAATACACGGGTTTTTCTTTGAAATAAGATATTTCACATCCTTTTATAATTTTATGTAATTAAATTGTACAATATCAATATTTAATATTAATACCTAAGTTTTGAAAATAATGTTTCTTGGTAGTGTTACATAGTTCATATCAGTCGGAGAATTTATATCTTCATCTAATTCATATTCTTCTCTTTCTGATCCTTGGACCTGCTCATCTTCATCTTCAACTATATCTTTTGTTCTTGGTTCAGCAATACTTACATTTTTGACCGGGACTTCTTCATAAAATTTTATGTCTATACAATCAACTAGTTTATGTAGCCTCTTATTGTAACATCTATACCCTTTATTGTTTGTAGCATAACCCATGAAGATACCTTCATCAGCCCTGTCATCATATTTGCCAATATTTTCATCATTGTTCTTGATATAACATTTACTCCCAAAGACTTTAAAATGCTTGATTGAAGCAGGTCTTCCAAACCATAGTTCATAAGGAGTCTTCTCATTGTGTGGTCTGAGATGAGCTTTGTTAAGGATACGAACAGTTGTATGAATTGCTTCCACCCAATATGTCTGAGGTATGTTCCTTTCATTCATCATTGATCTTGCCATTTGTTGTACTGATCTATTCTGCCTCTCAACAACTCCATTTTGTTTTGGAGTCCTTGGAATTGTATGCTCTCTTTTGATCCCATGTTTATCACAAAACTCTTTGAAGTTCCATGAACTAAACTCTCCTCCTCTATCAAACTTTACGGCCTTTAATCTTTTTCCCGTTTGATTCTTAGTCAGATCCTTAAACACTTTGAATTTTTCAAATGCTTCAGATTTTTCCTTCAAAAAGGCAACCCAAGTTAGTCTAGAATAATCAACATAAAATAATTTTCTTTTATTGTACCTTCTTTCCTTAATGGCCCACATAAATCCATATGTGCTAACTGGAGAGGTTTTTCTGTTGAAGGAAAGTTTTTAGATTTGAACTGAGTGCGAGTAAGCCTTCCTATCTGACAGGGTTTACAAATAGAGTCATATGGCTTTGATATCTTCGGAAGATCTTTTACTGCCCCTTTGTTTCTGAGCTTGATTATATGATCAAAATTTAGGTGTCCAAGTCTCCTATGCCACAGCCAACTTTCATCATACTTGCTTAAGTGACATTCTTCTTTTTCTTCTTTTAACACATAGACATTGTTTTTTGTTCTTATCCCTTTTGCAACTAGCTGTCCTGAAATCATAGATTTTATTCTATAGTCTTTAGAGGTAAAAACGACTTCACATCCTCAGTCACAGACTTAACTGACACTAAGAAGATTATGTTTCAGACCTTCTACAAACAGCACATCTTAAGCTTTCCCTTTGTCATTATTCAAACTTACCATTCCTTTACCTTTTATTTTTCCTGGTGCATCATTTCCAAAAGTTACATTCCCTAATTTGCTATCACTTAGAGTTAGAAACTTACTTTTGTCTCCAGTCATATGTTTGGAACATCCACTGTCAATATACCAAGGATTCTTTTGTCTTTGGGAGGATAACACTAGTCCACACTTTTCATATGCTTTCTTCTTCCAAACCTTGACATTTTCAGCAGTGGGGATCAAATCTGGCTTGTAATTCCTTAAGCGACAGTCTGCAGCTTTATGTCCATAGTTATGGCAGTTGTAACATTCTGGTTCACTAAATAACAGATCATAATGATTGTTATGCTCATAATTGTTGTTGTGTTTCACCTGTGTCCTTCTCCCAGTCATCACATGATTTATAGTCTGTGATTGTTTGTTGCTTGGTTGCCTCAATCTTTGTAGTGGCAGATAATTATTTCTTGAAAAACTTGATTGCTCATATCTAAATCTTAAAGAACAGTTTATAGCTTTGTGACTAAAATTAGAGCATAAAAAACAATAACCATAGAAAAAACCTTTGTACCTTGAAAAAGTTTGTCTTCTTTGAGGAGGTCGATTTCTTTCATGCCGATAATCTCTCTGATCTACGGATTCGGTTTTGGTATTTTTTCTTTCATTCCTTCTTGGTGGCTAATTTTCTTTCTTTGTTTTTGTAGAGTGATTGTTGTCAATGTTTGAGGATTTGACAAAATTGATAGGTTCTATATTACTTGGATGATCTCTACTTGATCCTTCTTCATACCCCAATCTAGCTTTCAACTTTGGGTTTCTTTGCTGATTTAGAATGGAGGTTAATCCTTCGGAGGCTTTAATACTTGGAAGATTTTGGTGATACAATCCCTTAAACTTCTCCATTTCTTTTCTGATTTTTACTATCTCTTCTTCTAAGGCTTCACACCTAGCTTTCTTCTCTGACAACTGTTGTTTCAGTATGTCTTCTATTTTCTTTGCCTCTTCTAATTCCACTTTCAGTAGGGAAAAATCTTCATCGGGTTGTTTATTGTCTTTCTCGAACTGTATCAACAATTGTTTTTGCTTTCGGTTCTTAATTCTGAGTCTTTCAATCTCTTCCAGTGCACTGATTAGTTCTCCTTCCATATCAACCACAGCTTCTTCATCATTATCATCACTGCTTGTGCTTTTATTATCATAATCCTCTTTGGCCATAAGCATGAATTCATTTACCTTATCTTCACAGGAAGAGTCACTATCGGATCTTCTGAGGAATTGTCATTATTTGCAACCAAACTTTTCTTCTTACTATATTTCTTGAATTTGTACTTTTTTTCATCATCAGAGTTTTGGTCCTTTTTCTGATGGGGACACTTAGATGCAAAATGACCTATCTTACCACAGTTAAAGAATTTGAAGGGAAACTTGCCTTGATATTTTCCTGATCCTTTCTTTAACCTTCTCACAAATTTTGCCTCAATATCATCTAATTTTGAATCAGTATTCTTGTTTGCTTTAAACGATGCTTCTCTAGTAATGGATTTATCTTTGCTAATTATCATTTCATATGCAGTTAAGGTTCCTAGAAGTTGATCAATGGACAGAGATTTTAAGATCATTTAGTTCTTCTATTGCAGAGGCTTTTGGATTAAATTTATCAAGCAGAGATCTTAAAATCTTATGAACTAAGAGTGATTCTTCAAACTTCTCACCAAGACCCTTCATGGCATTCACAAGTTCTTCAACTCTTAAAAAATACTTGCTAACTATTTCATCTTCATTCATCTTTAGTTGTTCAAACTTCAACCTAAATGTTTGAAGTTTGGCATCTTTTACTTTCTTGTTTCCTTCATAGTTGTTAATAAGTTTATCCCACATTTCTTTGGCAGTTTGAAGATGCATCACCTTTACAAACTCGGCTTCTGCAAGTCCATTCAAGATACCATTCATTCCCTTAGCATTAAAGATAAATTCTAACTTATCATCCTTGGAAGCTAGTACAACAGGCTTTATGTATCTAGTCTCTACTACATCCCAAACATCAGCACCTAAGGCCATTAGGTATGTTCTCATTCTAACCTTCCAAAAGGCAAAATTTGTTCCATCAAACAGAGGAGGCTTACTGGTTGAAGTCTCTTCATGACTTGTCATTTTTAAGCTTACAGATCTACCTTTAAATAAAAGGAACTCGCTCTAATACCAATTGTTGAAATTACTAAGACAACTGAGAGGGGGGGGTGAATCAGTTGTTACTGTGCTTAAACAATATTCACAATTAAACCATTTTTAATCTTTCTCCAATTGATCATCAATATTATACTACATATGGACAACATAAATAATAGCATCACTCACACATAAGATATGCACAGAGACAGTTTTTCATGAGGAAACCCATAAAGGGAGAAAACCTTTTCTTCTTCGAAATGATAGGCAGTCTTTTAAGTTTTGTACATCATCTATAATTGAGCACCAACTTAATGTGAGGCTACTACCTCTATTTTACAAGCTACTACTTGCTGAGAGCACCAATTCTCTTGTTTCTCTAGCACCCACTAGAAGGAAGCACCAACTCCCTGGTTTCTCTAGCACCCACTAGAAGGAAGCTCCAATTCCCTGATTTCTCTAGCACCCACTAGAAGGAAGAAACAAATCCCTAAGTGTTCCAGCACCAACTGGATGGAAGCACCAACTTCCAGTCACACAGGAACCAACCTGTATTACAAAGAACAACAGTTCTCCCTTGCACCACCCTGCCACCCTGGTTTCTCTGGTTGCAACTAGATGGAAGCTACAACTCCCTGTGTTCAAGCACCCACTTGAACCTCTGAGGACAACAGTCCTCCCTAGCACCTCCCTACCACCCTTGTTACAAATAAATAATTGAATAACCAACAACACTGATAAATCAATTCTTACCACTTCTTCATTATTCTTCAATTCTTCTTTGCTACACTATTCTTCTGCTCTATTCATACTTGGCTTGACTTGCTGTCTCTTTCTATCTATTCTTTCTCTGTCCTTCTCATGCTTTTTGATATGTGCACATTGTGCTCTCTTCCCCTTTTCTCTTTTGTTCATCTTCTGTTCCTTATCTCTGAGCTTTCTTCACACTGCGCATACTGTAGTTTTACCTTTTTACAGTTCAACTCATTTTTCAGTCAGAACAACCAACACTGCACAGTCGTCTCATATATTCTTTTATTCACATACACCTTAGCAACTAAATCCCCAACTGATCAAGAATAATGAATCATTTTTTCTAATTGAATCATAACTGATCAATTAACTGTGAGGTGAAACAGTAGCCCTCCGATCATATTTGAGTTCACCTGCACCGTTGGATTACAAGAAACAAAATTTCTTTCGCATTTCGTATTTTGGCAATTCGCGATTTCGCATGTCGCGAATTTCTGTTGCAAAGCATCTTGACTCTCCAAGTCGCGATCCCCGAAATGGATCCAGATCAATGGTCCACAAAGATTCATAATATGATCCCTTCTTTTCCTAATCGAACGGCTGACGGGATTTCAGTGTTTTTCCCTTCAAGTCTTCGAGACTCACAATAGTCCCTTTCGGCATTTCGCGATTTTGCATATCACAAATTTCTGAAACTCCATGTTGCGATCCCCGAAACTCCATGCCACAATTTCACATTTCAGCATTTCACGATCTCGCATGTCACGAGTTTGAGAGGTTAGGGAACCCCATTCCTTTGACTTTCCAGTCAGTGAAATGACGATCTTTCACCATGTGTCCTATGGCCCCAAGGGTCCAAATCTTATCATGATTTCGAAACTCCACGGGTCTTCGTCATGTCTGATCAACGGTCCAGATCAATCCTCGATACGATGGCTAGGATTATTTCACGAATTCACGAGTCTTCGCTATGCCTGATTCATTATTTCGGCGTTTCGCATTTCATGACTTCGGGACTCCTCTAGTGAAGTGTTTCTACACTTCCAACTCCTGGTATCCGAAACTCTGATTTTCCGGTCTGCGAAACTCTGAAATGGAGTGTGCCTGTTTCGGGATTTCGGCATTTTGCATTTCGTGACTCTGGGATTCCTGTGGTGAAGTGTTTCTACACTTCCAACTCCCGGTATTCGAAACTTTGATTTTCCGGTCTGCAAAACTCCGAAATGGAGTGTGTCTGTTTTGGGATTTCAGGATTTCTCATTTCGTCTTTGACATGCTCTGATCTTTCGCATTTCAGGATTTTCTACCATGTGATCATCGTTGAGCTACTGGTCTTACCACTTTCTCTTGTTCATCATTGTCGATTTGAGCTTACGATCAATGACAAACAAATACAAAACACTATCTTTTGTTTGCCCGTAATAAATATGCTAACAGAATGGACTAATTTGGGCCTCTGAAATTGCACGTGCAACCTATGCTCCTAAATTTTTTTCGACTATGTAGAGGCGGTTTCAGCTAAGGGCTATTCCATTTGCCCTGCAACATTTTTCGTCTTCTTCCTCACAGGAAGCTTCTGAAAACTATCAATTTCAGCACAGGATGATTCATCAAGAAGAAAACTGTGAGGATATTGCATACTACACATCTCGTGCCTGTGTTTGTCGCAGATACGTTCAATGTTTTGGCCTGAAGAACTAGGTCCAATTTCTAATGATAGATGTACAATAGTTAGTTTTTTTCTTATTTTCTTAAATGGATTTGCTATTAAAAAATAATTGCCTTGGACTCTTCCTTGTTGCTTCTTTTCTAGATTTAACGCGTGTTCTCATTGGCATGGTTCGGTGCTCTCGTACTTCTTGGATATTGTGTTTACTTAGGTTATTGTTCTAAAATGGAACATCTAGCAATTATATGACAATGTACTGTGTCAATCTACCAACCTTTTATGCAAACAAAAAATGGATTACATAGTTGCAAACCAACGTTCAATTCTATTCGTAATGCAGATAGAACATAGCAATACCAATGTACAATCTTGCAGCAAAATCATTATTCCTGTTTCTAGACATGCAATTATTAAGTTTTAATGCTAACAACCCATAATGCAAGAAGTTTAATACTTGAGTTAATATGTTGCAGTCATGGAAGAATGTATCAAGAACACAGTTACACCCACACGTTCCAATAAAATCTAATCTTCAACAAAGCATTTGTTGGAAATTAGTAGAAAATGAAGTTTAGTAGTTAAGTTAATATGTTACAGTCATGGAAGAATGTATCAAGAACATATTTACACGCACAGGTTGCAATAAAATCTAATCTTCAACAATGCATTTGCTGACAATTAGTAGAAAATGATGGTTTTGCAACAATGGGGCTTCTTTGAAACCAATTCGCGCTTACGAAAACTGCCTTTCTATTTTCCCACTCTTTTATTCCCTGTAGTTTCTCTTCCTAGTTACTTAATCGTTTTTTTTTTCGAAAATGCCTTGTTGCGCGGCTTGGCAGATTCACATGTTTCCAACGAGTGCTACCCCTTTCTTTAAATAGACCCACTATTGTTCTGTGTCCTACAACTAGCACCCAAAGTTTCACGATATACAAATTGACAGGCGGACTTGCGCGCTGACTGGGTCAACATTGCACTTCTACTTTTATGTGACCTCCAAACAACATCCGGACCTCCGCGATATACAAATTGGCAGACAGACTCCAGGGCTAGCGAGCTCAAGATTGTCTTTATTTACGGATGGAAAAGTGTTAAAACGAGCCATACCACATTTGCGCCACATAAGCTATATTAAAGGGAAAAGCATTTCCTCTATAGTTTTGTGTCCTACAAACAACACCCACAGTTCAGCACTATACAAATTGACAGCTAGACTTGCGGGCTGGATGGCTAATAAAATGTGTCGCAGTTCTGCGATATACAAATTGACAGACGAATCATACAAGCAAGAACCAAGTAAACTCACAGATCGTATTCTTGGTCGTTGTTTTCTATTCCCGCCAACTTCGCAATTCTGTTTTGTTTCTCTTTTCCCTAAACTTTATCTTTTTCATCACTTGTTCATTTTTTCGAAAATGTATGGCTACGCCCGTGGGCGGTGTTGCGGGTTCACACTTGCACTCGTTCTCTTTTATCATGACACCGACCGACTTCTTCCCCATTCCATACCTATAAACTTCTCCGACCGTGAATTCTTGGTAGGCGGGCTCTAGATTGGACTTTTGTTATTCCATGGCCTACGAACAGTACCATCACTTCCACGATATACAAATTTGCAACCAGACTCAAATCATACCCTCTTCCGTATTATGGTCCACCTATCATGCCCTCTTCCGTGGTATACATTTTTCACTGAAAACTTTCGAGAAATACAATTTAACCATTGGGTCCTCGCATCTTTTGTGGAACTATTGTCACCCCATTTTGAAGCCCGTATGTTCACTTTCCATACTTCGCCATTTCTTCGAATTTCTTTGGCGAATCGTCGGTTTGGCAGGTTGAAGAAATATTTAGTTCCTAGTCGTTGTTTCTTGTTCCTGCACCCCTTTGCAATTAGCAATTGCCAATTATATATAAGATCTTATTTCTAGGTATGCAATTAGCAATTTCCCTATTCCATACTTAGCCACTTTGTCAGAATTCTGCAAATATACAAACCGGCTGTTGAACTTCCCCATCATCATCTCTTCCATTTTACACATTTTTCACTCAAAATTTCCGATACATAAAATTTGACTGTGCAACATTCGCCTGTCCTGAGTATCCCCGTAACCCTTTTTTGAATCCTGTCCGACCACTTTTCAGAGCTTGCCATTCTTTCCTTGCTCTCCGCCATCTCCGTCACCTTCGCACTTGTCTATAATAAAAGAAAAAATATATATATATATATACATATATTGTTTCTAAATATGGAATTACTGGCATTTAATTCTAACAGGTCATCATGCAGGAACCATATAGATTGTCATTGATGGTCGAAAGACTCGAGGATATCTCGTGTTGATGTGCATTAAACCAATATTTGTGGGGGGTTATGTTATCCCTTCCAAGTGTTGATTTAAAAATCATGAAATGTCGTTCGCACGTCGTGGCCTTCGCACATTCACGAAACCTCCAATCCTTAATTGCTCTTCGTCGTACCTGCCACCTTCGCATTTCTAAATATGAAATAAATAAGATTTACTACTAACAATTCATCATGCACCACCCATACAGATTGTCATTAATCAGCGAAAGGCTCGAGGAGCTTTCCCATTCATAAGCATTTAACCAATATTTAGCAGAGAGTTACATTATCGTTTGTAATTGTTCATTTAAACCATCATCTGAAGCAAACCAACGTTCTCATAAACCTATGGCATCATCTCGATAGCAGTTCTGTGGAGATACGGTGAACATCCTCAGGTGCGAGGACTAGAACTTCTAGTGGTCCAGGGCATATTCTTATTACTCAGCCTCTGTCGTAGAGAACCAAGTAATTTGGACCTTCAAGATTGCTCATGCAGGTTGTGTCCCTGAGGTTTTTGACTGTAAGGACCTGGTCTCTTGGTGCGTCGATAAATTTATTTTAGAAAAAAGGAATTATTCCACTGTGGGACCGCTCTTTTGTTTCTTTGTCACCTCAGGTCTTCCACCAGATGCTAAGATTACCGGAGCCAACATTGACGTTCAGAGGAGAAGATTGCAAACAGTTCCTAGCAAAGCATAATAACGGGTTGGACCTCTTGCCCCATTTTTTGGAAAACCCACTTCTAGTTCCTGAAGATATTACAAGCTTCCAGGTTAGTTCATTTAGAAATCCATTTTGCAAAATTGCATGGTTGTTTACAAGAATAACGAGATAGGAGCCCACAACAATTGTTTCCCAAATGGCCCTTTATATTTTGTATTTCACAGTCAACGAACAAGCCATTTTTTATTGGGGCGGGTTAATTTCCCATGAAATTTTTTCCCAATTGTCAAGCTTCAAAAGGGAAAAGAAATTTTATATGTCATCCTATTTAGTTTTTGCACTAGCGCATTCCTGTCGGTTTCCACAACTGTCTTTGTCCAAGAATGTCAACTGTGAATTTCACCTGGTAATGTTCTGGTACTAGGCCTTGTGGAAGCACAATGCTTCCCACTGTTTTTATGAGGTTTTTAATGGCTTCGTGTATGTTTTCAAAGTTTTGTTGTTAGGACAAGATGCTCCCTGCATATTTGAACAGGCAACCAGTTTTTTGGACAAGAAGGGGACACTCGAACATTTGGATAATTACACTGTCATAAGAATTTTTGGCTCCACGGAACAACCTTATCTCCTTCCATGTCACATTATGGACAGAATGTTTGTTACAGAAGTAGCACAGCAATACAACTACTACTTCCATCTATTACAAAAGAAGAAGAAAAAAACATTTCATTCTTCTGCCTTGGAAAGTAGGAGAGTTTGTGTTGAAAAACGTCAACAAAATTGACGAATTCGCAGTACATTCTAGCATCTCCAACCTGAGATATGTTGAAATCATAAGGGGGTTCGACCCCTATAATATTTTTCGACAACATTTACAAAAACTTGGCCTCAACGATTGTTTTTTAAATAAACACCTGCCCAAAAACAGAGACAATGGCGGCAACGGTCCTGCCTCTAATGTCGGTGACGTAGACACAGTGCAAAGCTGCACTAAATTGTACAAGAAACAGGGGAAAGGCCCGGGTGACAAGAGTGTTCAATCGGCAAAAATCACTCCAAAAAGTACGGCATCCCGGAGCATCGCTCTAATGGTCCACCACAACAACAAAGAAACTCAGATTTCTTCAAACGGAGGAGGAGATAACGACCCTCCTCACTCTAAAATTGATAGTTCTCACAAGCTTCCAGTAGAGAAGAAGAGAAAAAAAAATGTGGGGAAGGCAGAAGAGCCAGAAATTCAGAGTGAGAACATGGAACTTGACACTGATCTAGATAGCATGATCAACTTCCTTGATCAGCCCAGAGATGCCATCCACCATAGTCGTCCAATGGACATATCCGTTACTGAAAATTTTGACGAAGATGAATCCTTCGTGTTCAAGAGCGTTGTTTTTGATAGCCAATCCAAAAAATTGATAATTGAGAAAAAATATGTTAAAAATAAGAAAGGAAAATCGTGTTCAGAGGTTGACCTTGCCAACATGTGGTCGTCCCAAATCTGTCAACTTCACACCGCGAGTGAAGAATCACTTCATGATTCCATTGGAGGTATCGAGACTGGGAATGCTAGACTGAAGGACCAGGTCAAGGAATTGGAAGACACTTTCATTCCTATGCCATTGATTTTCAATCCTTTGGCAATAGCCATGCCTGCCACCCCTGGAGCCAACGTAAAAGCATCCTCCACCCTGCTCACATCCTGTAAAAGATATGTGGAGAATAATATCAAAAAAAGAATGGAACTGGTTACTGAGGTGTGGAAAAGATCACAAACCATCACTTCCCTTGGAACCAGGGCACATAGTTTGCTCGAACATTTGCAGACCGAGTTAAAAGATGAAGAAGATTTCTTTTTAAAAAGGGTCATTCCTTTTGGCACCATTGTCAACAATTTGACAGAAACAAAAAGAAGAGAACAAGATCTTCCATCCAAAAATCGGATCGGTCAATTGAATGCATGTTGGAAAGAAAAAGTGAAGAACCTGCATCTCATTTTTTAGTCATGTGAACAAGCCATATCGAAGAAAGACAAATTATTCACAAGGATGTCAAATATAGACTTAGCCGGGAAAACCAATGACTTCCAAGACCTCGACTTAATCGCAAACTCCTTTCCCTTAACCAGGCAAGAGTTCGATAAACAGGTTGCTATGTTTAAGGCCTTGTCTCTGGAAAAGTTTTACAACATCCTTCAATTTGATCAAGCTCACGTCCACGACTAGCTAGTCAAATATTCAGTATAGGATGAGGAAATTCATCAGGCTCTCTGTAATCTTTCTATCGACTTCCAGGAATTAGAAAATGATATTTTCAACATAAAAATCCGGAATGAGATCAACGTCACCCCAATGAGAAGCTACATTGAAGAATGGTGCTAAATGCAATTGAAGCAAGCCGCCGACGAAAGGAAACAAACAGTTGCCAGGAATCTAGCAGCCATCGATGACATCATTGAAACAGCAGTCATCGGCGACATCAATGAAACCGAAGCCGCAAGAAAATAACCAAAGGGCTCATATGGACTCTCACTGTAAGTCTACTTATCGCATCCTGCTTTGTTTATCAACCCAGTTATTCCACTTTCTTAAGTACATATGTGTAGGCAAACACTTATACCTTTCCATTTATTTTTTTTGCAGGTATTGCACTCTATCTTCTTTCCACAATCCTGTTTCTTGTACATATTTCTCTAATGGTCCATGGGAGCCCCAATCCCAGTCTACATGAAAAATGCATTGAAATTCCGATTTATATGTAACAGACTTTAATTTTTTTGTATATTTCAAAATTTCCAGTAGTATGTAACAAACTTTTATTTTTTGACATATTTCAAATAAAAATGTTTTCTTATCTCCTTTTAAATTTATGTTTTCATACATTCTTATCTTTCAACAGTCTGTATGACAAACACATTTAATTTTTTATATGTAACAGACTTTTAATTTTTTATATATTTCAAAATCAATGGTGCTCTACATTGCAAGCGTCATTTACTTATACCCCTTATTCACAAATGCATTTAAATTTTTATATTTCTTATCTCCTTTTAATTTTATGTCTTCATATATTTTCATCTTTCACCAGTCCATATGGCAAATGCATTTAAACTTCCAAATTTATTCTTCCACTGTCAACAAATTTGTACTTTGTTATATACTTTCAAAAAATAAATGTTGCTCTACATGCCAAGCGTCATTTACTGTTTCCCCATGTTCCGTGATATACATGTTGCACACAACATTTTTGTGATATACATTTTGCACTGAACACTTCCGTCATTTACAATTCGACCCCATTTTCCACAATTTGCTTTCTAACCTCGTTGGAAGGGACTACGTTGCCACACAGCCTTGTTATATCTATTGAAGATAGAGTATCTTGTAATATCTTTGTAGTCAATTTGCTTTGATTTTTAAATAATTTGCAATTTTTTCACTTTCTGCTATAAAGTTTTTTAAAATCTCCAAAAATATATCTATTAAATTGATTATTCTTTAAATTGAAAAATAAATTTAAATTTTTCTAAATTTAAATTCTTATTTTTTGATTGGTTTTTAACTAGGATTAGACAATTTTTATGTGGTTTTACACTTAATTATCATATTTAAAAAAATAATTTAAAAAATTAAAAATTAAAAATTAAAAAATCAAACTGTTAGCCATGTGTCCTTATTAATTATGGCAATCAATACTTATTTGTACACATGTCACATCTATTCATGTTACTGCTATTAATATTAGTATTAGTAATAAGAGTTTGAAATATTAAAATATATAAAATATTATCTCTTTTTTTGTAAGCTAGTTGTTTGTATTACCTTTCATGAACAAAAATTACATAAGATGTTCTAGAGACTGGTGTTGAGGCTGCCATAGAAAGAAACCAGCCCCACCATCAGTTATAAAAGTTCCATAAAATCTTGTTGTGATTGTTGCTAGCTAACATAGTTATAGATTTTAGACTGTAATAAACTATTATGGGCCTATGAATATACCAATAAAGATGTATTTGTAATTTGATATGCCAGACATAAACTACAAAAAACCAAAAATAACAGTCCATGATAGATTACTTGTTGGTAGAGTTGTAGGGGAAGGCATGCATGGACGATTCCAGCCACTTGGGGGTCATTATTGCCTGGAGCGGTTCCCCTTCATTGTGTCGTTGTGAAGGGTTCTTCGCGCCCGAATCCAAAAGCCAGTCCAAGAATTTCTCCATCAGATCTTGGCAAAATTTATGTTCGTCATTATCTCGGTGCAGCTCCATGATGACTTCTCTTTAAGCATCAGTGAAAAATGAGTGAGGAGGGGGTGAAGGAATAGAGCTAGAGGTTGCTCCTGGGTTGGGGATATGGGTGGCAGTGGCAGAAGTGGTCACAGGAGTGGAGGCAGGCTTGCAATCTTCGACTTCGACTGGAGGGGAGGAGGAGTGATTAGACATTCAGGAGTGGCAAGGAAAAACATAGCACAGACCAGGTCGACAGTGAGTGTAGGGGGTTTGACCGCCCAGGACAGAGTGAGAGCTAGCTCGAAGTGATCTAGCATGCTCTTTGGGCATGAGTAAGAACTAGTAGAGACGAAGGTTGAGGATGGTGGAGGTGAAGAGGACCCTCGCGACTGTGAAGAGAAACCTATAGAAAGGTTAGAGCAACGAGCGGAGGTAGATAAACCAAAGAGCATGCAAAGAAGGATGAATAACAAGGTAAGGTGTCTTCTTGGTGATGACGATGGTCTTAAGACACAGAAGGATCTAGAGATCCATTAATTTCACACGAGCGATAATCATGGTGGAGGCCAGTTGTAGGGACAATCGCCGGAGGGGGCAAGTCAGGAGTAAATGAATGCCGCGAGGGCGCCAAACGAGGCGATTGAGGGAGGTTTATTTTTTGTGGATCACTTGTGACATGGCATCCAGGTGTCACCCCATCCGGGGTTGGGTTATCTTTCTGCACCAATGCAAAGTATTCAACAAATAAGGGGTGATTTGGGGTCTAGGAAGGTGAATAGGTAAGATCACCATTCTGAAGATTCACCCTAGCATTGGCTAATTTATCTACTACCTGATTGGCCTCCCGACAAACATGAGAAGGGATATGAACTGTGTTGGGAAGAATTAAGGAAAGTAACAATTCTAAATTACTGAGGAGCCTCCAACTAGGAGAGATTTTGGAAGGTTCTTAACCTGTGAGGAGATTAGAAAAGAGATCTAGAATGATTTGGGAATCACCTTCCACGATGAGCTTCATGAAACCCATTCGATTGGCAGTAATTAATCCTTGGATGAGCGCCCATAATTTTGTAGCATTATTTGTGTCATGGATGAGACTACCAGCCAAGATTAGGAGGATATTACCTTGATCATCCCTAAAAACCACACCAAAACTTACTAGGCCAGGGTTTCCTTTGGACACCCCATCAAAATTTAGTTTGATAAAGCCTGCCATGGGTTTTCTCCAGGGGGTAGGGATATTAGTAGTGGGTGGGCGGGAGGGGGTAGGGGAGGGTAGGGAATTAGGGTGGATGTTCCAATTGGAGAGAATGATTGTTTCATATGGAACACATTTAAGATCTTCTTGGGTCCAGGGTTGAGAGAAAATTGTTTCTCTGATGCAAGAATGGATGCGTTACCAAACTTGAGCTTCATAATGAGAGGTAGAGTTGAAAATTCTATTATTTCTTTCTTTCCAGATCTACCAAACTATGAAACTAGGGAGAAGTATCCAGATGCAGTTGAGCATTGGATTTTTGAAATCTTGTTGTCTCCAATGCTCAAGAGTGGCTTTTATGTTGGCTGCATTTTGATCCATGGTGCACATGGTAGAAGCCATATGATCCCATAAGTGCAAACTGAATGTGCATTGATTAAGGAGATGCTATATTGATTCTTCCTGATTGTAACATAGGGGACATCTAGATGGGCCTGTAAATCCACGTTTTAAGAGATTCTCCCAAGTGAAAATTTTGTTTTGAACCATCAGCCATAAAAAGTGCACACTTTGGTCCAATGATTGATTTTCCATATCCTTGCCTAGATTTCCTCTTTCTCTAGTGGGTTGTGCTTGGATTTTAACCTGCAAGACTCTTTGATAGAGAACACTCCCTGTAGCGTGTGGCCCCAATGGAGGATGTCATGATCATGATGAATTCATATTTTCCTTGATTCCACCTCTTCTTGCTAAGGTTCTAAGGTGCAAGTTTGTGGTATGTATAGAGTCAGAGGATTAGATTCACATTCTCTCCAATGAGGATGATCTGTGTGAGTCTTCTAGAAGTGATGGATTTGAAGGTGTGTTTTATGTCGCATGTGTTGAAGGATCCCATGTATGCTTTCTTTGAGATGGAGTGGTGGTAATTTTTTCCAAGAGTCAGTCCATAAGACAGTTGTATGTCCATTACATACCTCCCAAAAGGCATGTTCTTGTACTAGATGGTGATTACCCCGGGCTGTATTCCAGATCGAGGATCTGGGATTTGGGTTGGTGAGTCTAATCAAGTTGCTTTCCTCTATATTGGGAGAATATTTTTGCCTCCAAAGTTTGTCCCAGAGGTCGGATGGGTGAGTTAACCAACACCCCCATATATTGTCTCCTGTGACATTGTTTAAGATTCTTGGATATCTTAGGCCTAGACCACCAGGGGATTTAGGTTTGCAAAGGTCCTCCCATTTAACAAGTGCCCATTTCCGACCTTTCTTAATGCCCTGCCAGAGGAATTTTATTTTAATGGAGCGAATGGACCTTATGATTTATTTTGGAGTGGCTAAAGTTGAAAAGAGATAAATAGCAATGGCTTGCAAGACTGATTTCAAAAGAGTGAGGTGTCCAACCATATTTAGAGATCTGAAAGTCCAATATTTAAGGTGGTTTTCTAAAGAGGTTATGAGAGTCTCCCAAGGGCTGATGCGAGAGGTGTTATCAGTGAGAGGGACTCCCAGGTATTTGGACATAAGGGAACTCCAAGTGAAGCCCAAAAGATTGGAGAGATGAACTTGGATAGCTTCTTGAGTGTTGAAAAAAAAGACCTGATATTTTCCTGAATTGATAGATATGTCGGAAGATTAAGAGAAGTGATCCAAAATTTTACGGATAGTGGAATGATCTAAAAATGAAGAAGACTTGTATCCTTGAAAATATTTGCAAGTACATTTTATGTGTTAAAAGCAAATGGATCAACTTTGCGACACATTATTTAAAGGATTACTCATTCAAGATGCATATAAACAACAACATAAACAATGAACAGAAAACACATAATGCAACAAATGATAAAGGAGTTCACCCCTCTCTTGAGCTACATCTCCTGGTCCAGCTTCCAATGGATCATTTATATTATTTTCTCAAAGTGCTCAAAAATGTGCTTTACAATGCTCAAACTGTCAAATAGACTGCTCCAATGGCTTTAGAATGTCCAAAAACCCCTAGCTGGGATTTTTCGGCACCTCGTTTGGCCAAAAAATGAAGAAGTTAGGCTTCCTGGAAGTCCCCCCTTCAAGCTTGTTGTCTCTGCATCTACAAATCACACCTTTTCTCATTCAACCTAGCACACACTCCATTTAAGGCATAAAAACCCCACACCGGGCGCAACCGTGCCAACGGTGTGAAATATAGGATGGTTATGGGCACACCAGCCCCTAACTGCCTAGCTCTCGGGCACATGAGGGTCATATGACCTCGCGCATTTTAAAAAGGGCTCCATTTTCCAACTCCTGCACTAAGGTCAAAGTCACATGGTGTAACACATATAACCACAGGCTACATGTTTAAAAACCCCGCGCGCCATTTACCGGAGGGTATGGTCATATGTAAGGTGAGTGTGACCGGGGGCTGGGGCTAAGCCCCAGCCCGGACCCCCGCGCCGACCATAGCACAAAACGAATTCAAATAATTTGCAATACATATAGTTAATAAGTAACAACATGTGGGCTAGTGGTAGCCCACACTCTACCAAAGCGCGGAGCCAAAGGGGAGGTCCAGGGTTCGACCCCCACGGACCCCATACAATTTTAAACATCAACCAATAGCCAATATCGGGGTGCCACGTGGCAGCCCATGACTGGGCCACGTGGCACCATACCATTGACCAAAAATGATGCCACGTGTCAGAATACCATTCGCCTTCAGCTACCAATCGAAAACTACCACATCATCACATGCCACATCAACATACGGCCTCTGCCACGTCATTGTACGGCCCTGCCACGTCAGCATGTACGGACTGCACAGTCAGCGTCCTTTTTTTTGCATGTTTGACGATTCGAACAGATCGCGATATCTCTCGCTCTCAACGTCCATTTGAGATGAAACAAGTTGTGTTGGGTTTGCAACGACGAGGCCTACACTCTCGTTCGATTTGAAGTGATTCTGAGCACTTTGAAGTTTTGAGCAAAATTTGATCCCCTGATCACACCTCCCCATTGGGAAGCTTTTGGACCTCCAAAAGACTATTTTCAGTCTATGTGAAGATGAGGGTATAGTTCCCTCACCCTTCCAACCTCAATCCACCTGGCTTTGCTTGGATTTGTTCCTTTAAGACCAACTCGAAGATACTCCACATTTCCTCGTTTTGAAGTTCGCATTCTCCTATCAAGGATGGTCTCTTCATGTAGTTCTGTAAGATACTCTGGGGAAAAATCATCTATAGAAGGAATCTGAACATGCTCTCCATGATTTTCAATCATCGGAGGCTCATACAATTTCAAATTCTCAACATTAACGACTGCATACATCTGCATATAAGGAGGCAAATCTAAACGAAAGGCATTGTTACCAATCTTGTCGATAATCTTGAAAGGACCATACCGAATTGGTTTCAACTTTTTACCTTCTCCTTTAAGCCTCTCCTTACTGATGTAAAGCCAAATTTCATCTCCAACTTGCAAACTATGATCAACACGATGCTCGTCATGCCTCGTTTTGTACTTGGCTTGACTCTTTTCCAACTGCTCTTGCACCACTTGATGTATCGACTGAATTTGTTCAATGAACTTTTCTGCCCTATCAATGTCATATTGACCATCGATAGAAATATCCTTCCCAAATATAAAATCTAAAGGAGA
>ML780848.1:0-11397 GCA_009831015.1 Picea engelmannii
ACTCTTCAAGTTCCCCTTCACCACGCTGAAGCTTGGATCTTGTTAACATCAACTCACAAAGCAAATGGTTAATCTAGCTCTGATACCAACTTGATCTGAAATTTAACTTGATCTAAAATTCAAGATCTTTTAACCATTATTTGCATGTGGATTTTTAACTGTTAACCATCTTTGTAATGAAAAATTAAAGAACATCCATCAAGCACATGAGAACATAAACATGTAAGCAAACCATCTATGAACTAGAATTGGTAACAGAGTTCACCAGACCCCCTGGCTACGTCTCTGGGCCACTTTCCAAATGGGAAGGTCGATAGATTAAGTATTCAAATGCTTACAAAGTGACTTTTGATTTATGTCTGTCATATACAGTAACAGACTTCAACAACAACTGCAAGATGAAATTCTGAGACTTTTAAGTATGAACATGGATACCTTTCCGTGTATATGGAAGATTTTGTGAGCACTTTTCTGTTTGGATGCCTGAATGCAAAAACTGAAGCTGGATCTGGAATCCTTGCGAAAAACTGAGACTTTTGAGTATAAACTCGATATATTTCAGAAACTAGACTCATAATGCCCTTCTTGGCACAATTCCCAAAATCTACCTCTGATTGTACAATTCGTACGGCCTCGAGATGCGTGTAAACTCAGAACCACCTCGATCTGTGTGCAAAACCACCTCGATCTACATGCAAATTCACTTCGGTTACTGTGCAGAACCACCTCGGTCCACATACAAAACCACCTCAGTCACTGTGCAACACCACCTCGATCTGCGTGCTGGTCTCTGCCTGCATCAAAACTCCTCCACCTCGGAATTTGTGCCCATGCCTCATTTAAATAATAAAAAAATAATGTTTAAAAAAGAGGCACGAGTTATGGGCCACGCGCCCTCCAAATTCCCTCAAATCTTGGCACTTTTTAAATTTTCTTTGCCACTTCTTTCCATGTCCCATGGTGGTGGCGCATTGGTAGCTATGGTTGTTAGGGGGGAAGAAGTCCCGGGGTCAAACCCGCGGGCTTCTCCTCTCACATATGATATGTTTTAACATATGATATTTGGGCGTATTATATGGTTGGCGCATTATAACATATGATATGTTTTAACATATGTGTTTTGGGTTTTACATATGGTTGGCGCATTGATATGGTATGGTTTAATGGGTTATAACATATGGTTTTAATATAACATTTAAATACCAAGGGGGCCTTGGTGTTGGCAAGGTCAAGGGCTAGGCCCTGGACCACCCCTTTTTTTTCCAAACCATGGGGTCATGGTGGCCTTTTCACAAGGTCTTGGATTCAATTCCCATAGCCCCAAATTACATGATATTTGGGCGTATTATATGGTTGGTGCATTATAACATATGATATGTTTTAACATATGTGTTTTAGGTTTTACATATGGTTGGCGCATTGATATGGTATGTCTTAATGGGTTATAACATATGGCTTTAATATAACATTTAAATACCAAGGGGGCCTTGGTGTTGGCAAGGTCAAGGGCTAGGCCCTTGACCACCCCTTTTTTTTCCAAACCATGGGGTCATGGTGGCCTTTTCACAAGGTCTTGGATTCAATTCCCATAGCCCCAAATTACATTTTTTAAAACCATTCCCAACCATTTTTCACCATTTTAACCATCTTTGACGAAACATCAACTGCTGATATCTTTGTCATCCAGAGGTCGTTTTTCCTGAAACGAACGTCACCGGAAAGATGCTGACGAGCTATTTATATTTGTAAGATTTAATTTTCATTTTGAATACTTTAACTCTATATAATTTTGAGATGATCCACCTGGATCATTCCACCATAGAAGAGCACTCCCCTTCAGTTGAAAGATTGCCATGCAGACCTTCATGTTGGAGGTATAGTCGTGAAGTGCAAAGAATATTGCCATATTATCCAACCATGCCTCGACGACTATGCCATCCGGGACACCAAATAACTCAGGAAACTTGACCTTCTCGAGTTCTTGGTGAATACTACTAGTACCAACCGGAGTACGCGGTGGACCCTCAGGGGGTGTTTATGCCCTGGCCTCATCTCTATCCAAATGACTGATCAGTGCCTCCGACATCCACTGAAAGGACCTCATCAACCCAAACATATCACCCACAACTATTTTTTCCTTCCTGACAACATGTTCATCTCCTTGGGGGTTAGACCCCTCAGGTGTGGATGCTACTGGGGGCATCACGCCTCCTACACTAACACCCTGTCATATTCCTCCACGATGTCCTCTAACCATGATTACCTACAGGAATACACATCAATTATATTAGTGACATTATAATCAAATTTCTAAACAAAGGAAGCTGTAGTGATCCCAAGTATTGGGTCGAACCGACTCTGATACCATATGTAGCGCACCTCGTCGTTATGACAACAAGCGACGAAAAATAAGTACAATAAATTTTTTTTTGAGCGCAAGGAAGGTAATGTCATTAATACAATCAAGAATAACAACTCGACGAAAAACATAATGAAATCAATTCATGCAACACATAAACATAACGACCTATCATACTAGCACATCCAACGACTTGAAGCAACAACGAACAATCAATCTGGCAAGGAATAAAAGCGACTACCTTCCTATCCTACCCTGCAAGGTTAGGACCTCCAGGACACATAAGTAATTCTCAAGCCCATGTTCCCATCGATTTTGACCATTTAAGGTCTCAAGGCTAGTGACTGTTCTGAGGAACAAGGAGGTATCTACATCCCACCCGACACAAGCAAGTCCAAGCCTATTAAGAGAAAAGACAACATCAAGATCATCCAGACACAACCAACATCAAGCGACACAAGTAACTAGAACCTTCACAACGAGTGAGAAATAAAATCACATTGAAGCATTATAGTACGATTTTCAAAACATGAAATTCAATAAACAACATAATCCTCATCAGGAAACGCATGACCCAAGCCAGGTTAACATACGCACTCATCGATCAACACGCGCATTTTTCCCATCATAAGGGATCATGCCACCACATTGCGTTAAGTGAAATAGTAACTAAGGCACAAACTTAAACAGTCCTAAACCTTTAAATCATGACACAAAATCTAAACGCCATAAGTCCAAACTTAACTATCATACCTAATACAAAATCTATAAACGAGAGCTCCAACAATCAAGCTAACGAGGCGCAAGGTAACTAGCTTCCATTCAGGTTTAGATTTGCACAACAATATATATGTACCTCATTAAAATTTTACCATCATAAGACTATTTCAACACGTTGTATCCAACCTCAATTTAATGTTAAAAACATATAACAATACTCCCTACTTTCTTTTTAAAATATAGCAATGCTTCCCTACTTTCTATTTTTAAAACACAACCCTTTAAACATTACAATAAATGAAATATCTTATAATTTAACAATTTATTTTTATCAATAATAAATTATCAATTAACATATAACCATGCCTCCCTACTTTCTTTTTAAAGTACAACCCCCTTAAAACATTAAAAATAACTAAAGTATCATATAATTATTAAGTCATCATTTTAAAAATCAACGTACAAGGATTACATTCACATAGGGATAGTAACCTGAAGGATCATATCCTGTCACTGAGAGGGGGGGGTGAATCAGTGACACAAAAATTATATCAATTTTTCATTTATTAATGAAAACATAATTTTAACACAGTATTTTATCGTGGAACCCAATTGGGAAAACTACAAACTCTTTTCTATTAACTGCAAAATTTGTTTTACATGTTACATAGAAGGAAGATGTACTTCCATTTTGATCAGCACCAACTGATCATGATGCACCCACACCCTAGTTTACCAGCACCAAATGGTAGGAGGCTACAACCCCCTGTTTAGTTAGCTACAACTAACAAGGAAGCACCAACTCCCTCTGCAGGCACCAACCTGCCCTTGCACCACCCAACCACCCTTAATGCATAGGTATTTTCTTCCTGGAATTTGCTTTAGCTTTTGATTTTCTGATATGGACTGCAGAGACACTTTCTTCTCCCACTCTTTCATGTTTATATATTCTTCAAAACAACTTGAGTGTGAAACACTGTGTCCCTTCGTAGGAAGAAGGATTACTCTCAACGTTAACGGTTGTGAATATTCTTGAAGTAGATCCATGATCAAGAATGATTGCGCAACCACAATCTGTGAGTGTTTTAACTCATCACCCAAATCTGCAATGGGAAGATGTGTGCTATTGGAGAGTCAACCAAAATTGTTGATCTTAGAAGCTATAAGATTAGATAGTCCTGAATAATTGCAGGATTGGAACAAGCGTGATGCTTAATTCTCCTTTGAATCTCCACAATCTATCCCTGCCGTATATTTGGCAATTGCGCATCCGACGGTTACGATTTAATCTGACTTAAGTTGGTCATTTTTTGAATCAACCATAGTCATATATATTTGAAGCTATGAGATCTGACGATCTAGATGGATTGTGGGATTGTAACTGGCAAGTAGTTTAATTCTGCTTTCGCTCTCCGCAATTCATCCTTGTGGTTGATCTGACGATTGTGCATCAACGGTCTTGATTTGTTCTACATTTCAACGCGCCATACCTGCTGAGCTTCAACGTGCCATCTCTTTTGAGCTTGATCTCTATGTTTTCTAACCCTCCTCAGATTTTATCATAGGAACATTGTTGATCCTATCATGATCAACAATACTCACGCATTTCTTCATCCTTAAGGTGATGTTCTTCTGTCAATTCTTTTTCTTCCTAAGATTAACCTTGTTGCTCTGCTTACTATGACTGTTGACATCAATGACAACACATGAATGGAAATATGTCCAACAATCTCCCCCTTTGTCATTGAGGGAAACACACCAACTTTATACACAATTTTCCCCTGTGGTGATGCTTCTATCCTCTGAAGTTACTCTCCCCCTTTGGCATCAATATCAAAGGATTTCTTCGTTGATGATCTGTCTGTATAAATATTTCTTTGACCATTGGTAACTCCTCCTGTAATCACACTTTTCCTGTCATAACTGAATGAATCCTTTTGACATTGATTGCTATCTCCCCCTGAATAGGTGCCAACAAATGCATTATTTTCTTGAGATATTTAGGTAGGAAGAAGGATTACTCCCAATTTTTGCCTAAGATATTCAAATACATCTCTTCTTAAGGGTTTTTTAAAAATATCTTCCACCTGTTCTTTTGTTGAAACATATTCCAATTTAATGTTTTTGTTTTCAGCCTGATCTCTTATATAATGGTACTTTATGGGAACATGTTTCGATTTTGAGTGATGGACAGGGTTCTTAGAGAGACTTATCGCACTTGTATTATCATAGTGGATAGTAGTGGGTTCTTCAAATACTATTTTGATGTCTTGTAGAGTTTGTTTCATCCATTCCACTTGTGTGCAACATTCTGCTGCTGCAATATACTCAGCTTCAATGCCAGACAAAGAAATTGAGGATTGTTTCTTTCTTATCCAAGAAACCAGTGATTCTCCCAAAAAGAATGCTACTCCACTTACTTTTTTTGTCCTCTGCACTTCCTACCCAATCAACATCTGAATAGGCTTTTAATGTGAATGAATCCTTGCTAGGGTACCAAAAACCAAGATCTATGGTTCCTTTCAAATATCTAAAGATTCTTTTTACAGCTTGAACATGGCTCTCCTTTGGTGCTACTTGGAATATAGCTACCATCCCAAGAGCTTGCTTGACATCAGGTCTGGAAGCTGTTACATAGAGAAAACTGCCAATCATTGATCTGTAGTGTTTTGGATCTACAACTTTGGACTCATCATCCTTGCTTAGTTTGCATCCAACTGTCATAGGTTTACTAACAGGTTTGTAATCCTGTAACTGGAATATCATAAGCATATCCTTAACATATTTAGACTGATGGATAAAGACTCCTCTTTTGGACTGAATTATTTGTAATCCAAAAAAGAAATTCAGTTCACCAAGCAAAGACATTTCAAATTCTTGCTGCATCATCCTAGCAAAGTCATTACTCATTTTATCATCTTCACTGCAGAATATAATATCATCAACATATACTTCCACAATAATCATGTTATTACCATCAATTTTACAGTAAAGATTGATGTCTGTTGATCCCCTTTTTAGGCACTGTTTTTGTAAGTAAGAATCTAGGCTTGCATACCATGTTCTAGGTGCTTGTTTTAGCCCATAGAGTGATTTATTTAGTTTACAGATATAGTCTCCTTTGTTGGTTAATTGGAACCCTTCTGGTTTCTCAATATATATTTCCTCTTCTAAATTTCCATTGAGAAATGCTGACTTGACATCCATTTGGTACACTTTAAATTTTCTGTAGCTAGAGAAAGCTAGGAACATCCTAATTGCCTCTAATCTGGCCACATGCACAAATGTTTCTTCATAGTCTACTCCTTCAATCTGAGCATACCCTTTACATACTAATCTGGATTTGTTCCTGATTACTTTCCCATCTTCATTCATTTTATTTTTATATACCCATTTAGTTCCAATGACATTTTTATTTTTTGGTCTTGGAACTAGTTCCCAAGTTTGTTTTTTTTCAATTTGGTCCAATTCTTCACTCATAGATTTGATCCAATTCTCATCTTT
Source organism: Picea engelmannii (assembly GCA_009831015.1). Taxonomy (NCBI): domain Eukaryota; kingdom Viridiplantae; phylum Streptophyta; class Pinopsida; order Pinales; family Pinaceae; genus Picea; species Picea engelmannii. The sequence goes on from ML780848.1 coordinate 6,584, forward strand.
ACATGCCTCTTTGATTGATCTAGGCTCAACATGTGACAACAATTCTATTTCCATTTGATATAATAGTTGTCTTCTTGTGTGCACTCCATCATTCATATCTCCAATAATCAGTTCTTCGGGATGATTTTTTTGAGTAATTCTTGAGGGTGTCTTTGTATCTCTTCTTGGGAATTCTTCTCTTATATCTCCATATTTACTATCTTCTTCACTTTCACTAGTATCCATATCATGTTTTTCCCTTTCTTTTTCATTCTCTTCTACTTCTTCTAGTTGTGTGCTGAATGTTTCATCATCATCTTCATCTTCATTTTTAGGTATGGTCTCTTGATTTTTGATCCTTATCGTTTTTAGGTCATCCACCTTGACATATACACTCTCAACAATATTATGTGATCTAAGATTGTATCATCTGCATGCTTTATTGTTTGAAGCATATCCAAGAAAAATACCTTGATTAGACCTGGCATCAAATTTTCCAAGACACTCATCTAGTCTTTTGATGTAGCATTTACTTCCAAAGACCTTGAAGTATTTTACTGATGGAGCTCTTCCAAACCATAGTTCATAAGGGGTATTATCACTATTAACCCTGAGCTGACCTTTGTTCAATATGTATACTTTTGTGCTTACAACTTCCCTCCATTATCCATCTGGCAATTTTTCTTCATTGAGCATAGTCCTTGCAGCCTCCTGAACTGTTCTATTCTTTCTCTCAACAATCCCATTTTTCTTAGGTGTCCTGGCAGTAGAGAATTTTATTTTTATTCCATGGGTTTCATAGAAGAGATCAAACTCTTTTGAGGTGAATTCACCACCATTGTCTGATCTAAGAAATTTGATTTTTGTCTCATTTTCATTTTCAACAAGGGTTTTAAAGGCTTTGAATTTGTCAAGTGCTTCTGTTTTTTCTTTGAGAAAACATATCCAACCCATTCTAGTAAAATCATCAATGAACAACATAAATTAAGCCTCTCCTTGCAAACTCTTGGTCCTCGTAGGTCCACATAGGTCAGTATGAACAAGCTCTAAAGGTTTAGAGGTTGTGTATTCTTTTTCCTTGAACCTTATTCTAGTTTGCATCCCTAGTTGAAAATGTCTACACATAACATTTGAGGGTTTTATGATATTTGACAAGTTTCTTACTGCACCAAGGTTGTTTAATTTCACAATATTGTAAAATTTGATATGCCCCAACCTTCTATTCCATATCCAACTTTCATCTACTGAATTTATATGACACTCCTCATTCAATTTTGCATCTAGTATATATACATTTTCAAAATTTCTAGGAGCAATACCAACTAATTTTCCTATGTCTTCCCTCCTAATCTCACATTTTTTGGAATCAAAGATGTAGAAGTGCCCTTGATCATAGGTTTGACTGATACTTAATAAACTAGGCTTCATTTTTTCGACAAGTAGCACATTTCTGGCTTTGTCTTTTCCCAATCTCACAGTGCCTTTCCCAAGTATGTTACTTGAAGCATTATCACCAAATGCAACTTTACCTTTTTGTTTGTTTAAGTCTAAAAACTTGTCCTTGTTACCTGTCATATGTTTTGAGCACTCAATGTCAACATACCATAGATCCTTTTTATCTTGAGCTTTTAGGGCAATAATACATTCCTTTTTTGATGTTTTTTCTCTCCAAAGTTTCTTTTTATTTCTAATTAACTTTGGTTGTTCTGAGACTTCCATTAATTTGCAATTAATGGCCTTATGTCCATGGTTATGACATCTAAATAATTGTAAGTCCCCTTCTTGTAAATGTGCAAAGGAGTTATAGTTTTTGCTTTTAACTCAATTTGCTGCTTGTTTATCCATACAGATATAGTTCTTAACCTTCATATTTTTCTTTCTATATGATCTACAATTTATAGCTTTGTGTCCGAAATTAGAGAATGCAAAGAAATGACCAAGGAAAATGCGAGGATACCTTTTTTGATAAAACTTCTTTGGTATTGTCTTGTCTTCCTTCCTGATGGGTGGAAGTAATCTTCTGGAGTTCTGATCATTACTTATCTTCTCTTCATTTTTCTTCTTGAATGTATTGAGGAGAGAATTTGCATAAGATTTTTAGTTAACATGGATTTCCTTTTGAGAATAACCTATTCCATTTTTATTACCCGAATCCCTTTGCATGGTAATAATCTTATCTAATGTTTTAGAGCTATTTTCAGATTTTGTTTGAATGATTTTTGCATCCGGTTCCTTTTTTAGATGCACTATTTTTGCCTCCATTCTTTCACAAGTTATTTGTTTTTCCTTAAGAGACTTTTCAAGACTTTCTTCGATCTTATTTGCTTCTAAGATTTGTTTTTTTCAGATTGTTCATGAGTTTTTCCATCTCCTTTTCTTCTTGTTCATGTTTTTCCTTTTGTTCAACTACAAAACTTTTCAATTGTTTATATCTGGTTTTGTGTTTTCTTAATTCCTCCAAGACACTAAGAAGTTCTTCCTCCATATTAACTTCTGCTTCATCTTATAATTCCTTCTCATGTTTAATTTTTTCTATCTCATTAGATTCTTCAATACCTAATAAAAGGACTTCATCATCATCAGATTCATTGTTGTCACTAGACTCCGACGAGCTGTTGTTTTCTTCTTTTGAGTAGAAATTCTTTTTCCCTTTGTAAAACCTTTTCTTGTAGTTGGGTTTTTCCTTCTTATTGTATTTCTTGGTTTTATTTTATTCATCTTCAGGGTCCTCCTTGGGATATGGACACTTGGATGAAAAATGACCAACTTTGCCACAGTTAAAACATTTGAAAGGAAACTTTCCTTTGTACTTCCCTGATCCTTTTTGAAGTTTTCAAATGAAATTGGATTCTTCCACATCGGATTCTTAATGATGGAAGAATTGAAGTTTTTGATTCTGATTTATCTTTGTCTTAGATGCTTTGAAAATTGTTTCATATTTTTCTGATTTATCATTCCCTGTTCTCATTTCATATGCTGTAAAAATTCCATGGAGCAGATCAACTGTGAGTGTGTCTAGATCAGATCTATCTTCAATTGAAGAAATATTTTCATCATATCTCATAGGTAATGATCTTAGTATTTTTTGCACAATGGGTTTATCTGTAATCTTTTCTCCTGCCGCTCTAATTGAGTTAACCACTTCATATACCCTATGAAAGTACTCAACAATATTTTATTCATTTTTCATTTTCAGATTTTCAAACTGAGCTCTATAGGTCTGTAGTTTGGCTTCTTTGACTTTGTCATCTCCTTCATATACAACCTCCAACTTGTCCCAGATTTCTTTGGCTGATTTGCAATGAATAACCTTCACACATATAGAATTAGTCAACCCTTCTAGAATTCCATTAACTGCTCTTGAGTTGTCATTACATATCTTCTTTCCTGCAACGTCTTTGGGTGGAGTAGTTGGTTTAGTGTAACCATCTACAACAGATTTCTAGATATCAAAACCAAGATCCAACAAGAAGTTTTTCATTCTTATTTTCCACAGAGCATATCTTCCTCCATTGCACAATGGTGCTTTGTTGTTGGACATTCCTTCTTGTTGATCCATCTTCATGATCTACCTTCAAGTTTGTTAGAATGTGCTGAAGAAACCCCCTCTGATACCAATTGAAGGATCAAATCTTGTCACTAAGAAGGGGGGGGGTGAATTAGTGACACAACATTTTGATCAAATTTTCATTTATTAATGAAAACAAAATTTTAACACAAAATTTTATCGTGGAACCCAATTCAGAAAACTACAAACTCTTTTCTATTAATTTCAATTTTTTTTTTACATGTTGCATAGAAGGAAGATGTACTTCCTTTTTGATCAACACCAACTGATTAGGATGCACCCACACCCTAGTTTACCAGCACCAACTGGTAGGAGGCTACAACCCCCTGTTTAGTTAGCTACAACTGACAAGGAAGGGCCAAATCCATTTGCAGGCACCAAACTACCCTTGCACTACCCAACCACCCTTAATGCATAGGTATTTTCTTTCTGGAATCTGCTTCAGATTTTGATCTTCTGATCTGGACTGCAAAGAGAATTTCTTCTCCCACTCATTCATGTTTATATATTCTTCAAAACAACATGAGTGTGAAACACTCCATCCCTTCATTTGGACCATCGAACCCCTTTAATTAACTTAACCATAATCTCAGTTGTTATTTTCACTGTGATGGATTTTCGTAAATTCATCACTTATGGATCAATTTCATCCATTAAATTCGATCCTAAATCTCTATTATTTTCATAGAGACAAAATTTTGCAGAGGCGCTTCCTTCAAACAATCACATATGGTTGTGCATTACAGAACCACGAGATTTACCAACTATAGTGACACATTATAATTTTCTTTTAAAACTCTTATAGCATATGACCATCGGCGGTGATCAAAATGCTAAGTGAGACAAGCACTTATCATTTCAATGGTCACGATTCAATATTATGATGAGATGGACAACTGACGAAATTTTTCCCTTCGAAACTTCGATTTTTCAACCTTTCAAAAATTTCGAATTAGGTTTTCTGAACAGATCAAACAGTTAACGTTTATTTCGCGGAGACAAGTCAATTGTAAGATTTGGTTCTTACTAGGCTTAATTTGATGGCTAGGATTTTAATCATGCGTTGAGATGGATGGCCACCATTTACTCTAGGTCTTCAGACAACGAAGATTTCAGATCTCAACACCTTCTTTCCTCCGTAGTGATCACCTGTTGTGGTAAGTCAATAATACGGTGGATACCTCTTGCTATCGGTTAACATTTCATCTTACACTATCCTTCCACTATAGTAGATCAACGATTGAGAATACACCCGACATCAGATCGA
>ML780848.1:26926-56959 GCA_009831015.1 Picea engelmannii
AGACAGAAATCAGAAGTCACTTTGTAAGCATTTGAATAATTAATCTATCGGCCTTCCCATTTGGAAAGTGGCCTGGAGACGTAGCCAGGGGGTCTGGTGAACTCTGTTACCAATTATTGTTCATAGATGGTTTGCTTACATGTTTATGTGCTCATGTGCTTGATGGATGTTCTTTAATTTTTCATTATAAAGATGGTTAATAGTTAAAAATCCACATGCAAATAATGGTTAAAAGATCTTGAATTTTAGATCAAGTTAAATTTCATATCATGGAAGATGCTCCTACCACAATTGAACATGGTCGTCGAAGACGTGTCATGGGAACTGTTCGAGGAATGGTTTTGGGAGAGTTATATATCCGAGGAATTCATTGAGCATCATCTCAACAAGTTCAATGCCTTGCGACAGGGCGGTCGTACGGTGCCTGAGTACGAGGCCCATTTTATGGAGCTTCTTCGGTATGCTTCGCACCTGAATATTGAGAAACTTAAGGTCAAAAAGTTCATGTTTGGCCTTAATATCATCATTCGTGCAAATTTTAGGATTCTAATGCCTCAAACCTTTCATGATGTTGTACAGAAGGCCCTCATAGTAGAGGAGGAGCTTATCATCAGGGGTCATAGAAGGACTCCAACGAGACCCGCAGGACAGGCGCCATCTGGTGCGCTGCAGCATCAAACACCAGCTAGGCATGCCCCTGGGTATCGAGGCACTCCGAGAGGATCCACCTTAACTACACCTCGGTGACCAGTGCCTCAGTAGGGGACTCCTTACCGAGGACCAAAGCACCAACAGCAGCATCAACCGCAAAAGCAGGAGTTTAGGCATGTTCATCAAAACAGACCAAGGTTTTAATTTGGTGGGACATCAGCTTCTACTTTAGGTACCAGGAGTGTCGGACCGAAGAAAGGATGTTGGACATGTGGAGAGCCACATTACCAGCGTGACTTCCCAGTGGAAAGGACCAGAGCATCTCGATCATCCAAACCCACTACCGTGGGAGATTTGGGCAAGGCCCATCAGATTCATGCAGTGGTGAATAACTACCAGGAAGAGCACCATTTGACTATTCTCGAGACGTTAGGTACCATCACTGACTAGACCCTTAGTATTTTGATAGATCTAGATTCTACAAAGAGTTTTATTTCTAGTGCAGTGCTAAAAAGAATTAAGGTAAAGGCAGTCGAACAAGACGAATTTAGCTTTGTATAAATGGCTTCAAGAGCCAAACAGAAGGTTGGAGGGAAGGTTATGGGATGTAGCCTTAACCTGGGAGGGTTTGTCACAAGGGACAACATGTACGTCACGATCTTAGGGTCTTATGACATCATGATTGGTATGGAATGGTTGGAATCGCATGAGGCGATACTCAACTATAAGATGAAACGATTGATCTTGGTTGATGATGAGGGATAGAGACATGTGATTGTAGGTCAGAACCAGGGATTTTCCCTAAGGTTCATCTCTTCCTTCCAGCTATGGAAGAGCATGCGCAAGGGATGCAAGCTTTATGTCATCCTTGCATTAAATGAAAAGGGCATGGTGGAAGGACTAGAAAACCTTTTGGTAGTACGAGAATTTGTGGATGTCTTCCCAGAGGAGTTACCAGAGTTGTCACCTGAGAGGGAATTGGAATTTACCATAGACCTAAAACTGGGGACTGAACTGATAGCAAGAATGCCTTATCATATGTTGAGCCCGAAGTTGCAGGAGTTTAAAATGCAACTGAAGGAGTTGATGGACCTAGGACTTATACGTCCAAGTGTGTCACCATGGGGTGCACCTGTTATTTTCATATGGAAGAAGGATGGGTTTTGGAGACTCTGCATTGATTACCGTCAACTGAACAAGGAAATGATCAAGAATCAGTACCTGTTGCCAAGTATTGATGATATGTTTGATCAGATGAAAGGCGCGACGGTGTTTTCAAATATCGACTTGAGATCAGGGTATCACCAGTTATGGATCAAGGAGGACGACATCCATAAGACCACCTTTAAGATGAGGTTTGGACATTATTATTTTACTGTTTTACCTTTTGGACTAACAAATCCCCCTGGGGTATTTATGATCTTGATGAACGGGGTGTTCTGCGAATACTTGGACAAGTTTGTCCAGGTATTCATTGAAAATATTTTGATTTACTCTCGGATGATGGACGAGCATGACGAGGACTTGTGCATGGTGCTATAGTGTCTACAAGAGAACAAATTGTATGGGAAATTGTCTAAATGTTCATTTTATCAATCAAAGATTCACTACTTAGGGCATGTCATCTCCAGCAAAGGTATCGTTGTCGATCCAGCAAAGGTCGAGGCTATTATGGAATGGTCTGTGCCAATGATATCCTTGAAGTGTGTAGCTTCATGGGTTTAGTGGGATACTATTGATGGTTCGTTGAGGGTTTTTCGAAGACAGAAAATATGATCACAAAATTGCAGAAGAAGAACAAGAAGTTTGTTTGGACCAAGAAATGTGCGAATGCATTTCGGAGGCTCAAGGAGTTGTTGACAACAACACCAATACTAAGGGTCCCTGACATGGATGCATACTTCTTGGTATGCACTGATTCATCCAAGTAAGGCTTAGGCAGAGTCTTGATGCAAGACAGTTGACTGATCGCTTACATCTCAAGAAAGTTGATAAGGCATGAGGAGAACTATGCAACACACAATTTGGAGTTGTTATCCATTTTTTATGCCTTGAGAGTTTAGAGACACTACCTTATTAGAGAGAAATTCGAACTAAAAACATACCACTATGGACTACAACACATCTTTACGCAAGGTTACTTGAACGTGTGACAACGGCGTTGGTCAAAATTGCTTAGCGATTATGATTTCGAGATTACTTACATAAAAGGAATTGTGAACAGAGTGGCGGATGCGTTGAGTCGAAGACCACGCATATTTCGGTGATGCCTCTTCAAACAAATCTACGTGAAAATATTATAAATTTATAACACAATGATGACTGGTACAAAGAGGTCAAGGATTTTATCAGACAAAACACAATGATGGAACCAAGATTTGAAGGATTTACATTGGACGACGATAGATTATTGAGATTTAAAAATCGAATTTACGTACCACCCAATGACGAGTTGACGAATTGGGTCCTAAATGAGGCTGATAGAGCATTGTATATGGCTCATCCTGGAGTCACGAAGATGAGGACATACCTTAAACCCTTGTTCTTCTGGAAAGGAATGAAGGCAAACATAGTCAACTACGTGGAAAGATGTCTAGAATGTCAGCAAGTGAAGGTTGAACATAGACATCTGGCAGGATTACTACAACCACACTCTATTTTGGAATCGAAATGGGAGGTCATTTTGAAGGATTTCATTGTTGGATTTCAACTAATGGAAAGGAGACACGACTCAATTTTTGTGGTAGTCGACACTCTGACCAAGAGTGATCATTGTATTCTCGTGCATACGAGGTATCAGGCACCTGAAATAGCTAGAGTTTTCATCAGCGAGATAGTGAGGTTGCATGGCATGCCTAAGAGGATTATATCTGATAGAGGATCAGTGTTTATAGGATGATTTTGGACTAGTTTCCAAGAGGCCTTGGGAACCCAACTTAACTTTAGTACTGCATATCACCCGGAAATAGATGGGAAAACCGAGCGAACAAACCAAATCTTGGAATATATGTTGCGTATGTATGTGATGGACCAACAAAATCATTGGGAATAATTCTTGCCACTGGTAGAATTCGCATATAACAACAGTTATCAAAGCACCATTAAGATGGCGCCTTTCGAGTTTCTTTACGAGCGACCATGTCAGACGCCTTTGAGTTGGATCGGCTTCAGGATAGAGTCCTGGTGGGACCTGAAATGATCCAAGAAATGGAAGACCAAATGAAAACCATAAGATAAAGGATAAAGGAAGCACGGGATCGACAGAAGATTTATGTCCATGCGCATCGTGTCGATCGTAGTTATGAAGTTGGTGATCGAGTCTTCTTACGGGTGAAACTGCATAAGAGTTCGATCAAGTTTGGAAAGGGTGATAAACTCTCTCCTAGATTTGTGGGACCCTTTGATATTGTGGAAAGGAAGGGGCTTGTGGCCTATCGACTAGCCTTGTCTGATTCTTTGAGGCATATGCATGATGTTTTCCACGTATCTGTTTTGAGACATTACCTTAATGATCCTGCACATGTTATTGGCGTGAGTTCCTCATAGTTATCGAATGAGGGTGCGCTCATGGTGCAACCAACCCGCATCTAGGACCATCGCATTCGAAAGCTACGGCGTCGAATAGTAGATCAGGTCAAAGTCCAGTGGGACAACTATAGTCCACACTCAGAGACTTGGGAGGACGCATATGATATGCATCAGCAATTTCCATTTTTGTTTGATAGATAGACTTATGATACTATGATACAATTTATTCCGGCACTTATACACTGTGAAACTTTGGGATGAAGTTTAAAACAAGAGGGGGTGTATGTAACATCTCGCTCTTGCACTCACTAATAAGACTTATTCTTTGAGGACACATGTGTGCAAGTGATCTGGTTCTTCATACAATCGGTTTATTTGATTATGATTATGAGATATGGTGGATTTGATCATATGTTATTTTTGTTGTATTTACATCGACGGGTTCTAATGACTGGTTTCTCCTGAGTGTGCAGGACTTTGGACATTGAGGATGTCGAGGAATCAATGAAACTCTGTGGACTCCGGATCAAGTTAGGGAGTGGATTGTTTGTTGGTTGTGGAGCCTGATTATCTTCTTGATTTAGAGGTCTTTTTTTTTAGCCATGTTTATACCCCATGAATACTTTACACCCCATAAGAATGTACATTCATCCACACGAGGGAGTGTAGGGGGGTTACCCCCCCTGCAAGGTCCGGGGGGTCTATCCCCCCGGCTGGGGGGTTTGGGGGCAAGCAGGGATTTGGAGGCAACGTCCCCCGATGGGGGTTTGGGGATGAAGCTCCTGAAGGAAAAAATTGCCTTGTAAAATTATATTGTAATTTCATTTTAATTATGAACCGTTCATTATAAGGTCGCAGATCTAACGGTAGAAGTTATATTAGGGTTTTTTTCCCTAGAAGGAAACCCTCTCTTATGAGGGAAATGTATTGTGGCTAGGTATGATAGCGAATATTGTATTTTGAGATAGGAGACTATGAAAGAAAGAAGAGGAATTTACAGCAGGTTTGTTGTAGGTTGTATCCCTTCGATTGTTGGATAATAATAAAGGAAGGACCTGGAAATTTCTTTGGTGGATGTAGCCCACACTGGGTGAACCATGTGTATCTGTGTCTCTATTGTATTGTGTATCTTATATATTTTATTTCTGCATTTGTTTTATTTTATTGCTCTGCAATCTTGTTTTTCTAACAACTGGTATCAAAGGGAAAGGTACCTCGTAGGGAAAGAGGGTTCCTGGTTCGAATGGGAGAAATGTTGGAAGATGGAAATTTTAGGGTTGATAAATTTAACGGCCAAAACTACCAGCTATGGAAGATGCATATGGAATATTATTTATGTCATAAGGATTTGTTCCTACCATTGGGCGGAATGGCAAAGAAGTCGATGGCTATGAAGGATGAAGAATGGGAGATTCTTGACAGAAAGGCTCTAGGAACGATATGGCTAAGCTTGGTAGCATCGGTGACTTTCAATATTTTGAAAGAAAATACAATGAAGGGTTTGATGGACGCATTGGCTAAATTATATGAAAAACCCTCGGCATCCAATAAGGTATTTCTAATGAAGATATTATTTAATATGAAGATGTCAGAAGGTGGGTTTGTTGCAGATCATTTAAATGAATTTAATACGGTTACTAATCAACTAAGTTCTGTAAAAGTGGACTTTGATGATGAGGTTAATAATCTTCTAATATTGTGCTCATTACCAGAAAGATGGAATGGCTTGGTCATGGTTGTAAATAACTTTGTGTCTGGTTCAAATACTTCAAAATTTTATGATGTTGTTTGGGTTATCCTTAGTAAGGAAATGCAATGGAAAAGCACAAGTGAGACATCAGGTAATGGGTTGAACATGGAGAATAGGGCAAGAAAAAATGATAGAGGAAAGGGCTCAAGGAACCGTCGGAATTCTAGGAAGGGAAGATCCAAATCTAGACTTGGAAAGATAGAGTGTTGGAATTGTGGGAAGAAAGGACATCTGAAGAAAGACTGCAGAGCTCCAAAGAAACAAAGAGATGGACAGCAGAAGATAAATCAGGAAGAAAATGTAATAGGTGATGTGTTACAAGATGCTTTAATTATTTCTGTAGATAATATTTATGAGTCTTGGGTGGTAGATTTTCATTTCATGCCACACCCCATAGGAAAAATTTTCTAGATTATGTTTAAGGTGATTTTGGACAGTTTCATTTGGGTAATGATGCACCATGCAAAATTGTTGGAATGGGAAAGATAAAAATAAAGCAAAGCAATGGAAACCAATGGTTTTTGAAAGAGGTAAGACATGTTCCAGATCTAAGGAAAAATCTAATTTCAACAAGATAGTTGGAAAGTGAAGGTTGTATATCCATATTTGCAGATAAGACATGAAAGGTCATCAAAGGATCATTGGTGATAGAAAAAGGAGAGAAGGAAGGTACATTGTATTTATGTACTGGTAATACTGACTCTTCTACCTCTTTAGCTTCTACATGAGTGGATATAGCATTGTGGAATCATAGGCTTGGACACATGAGTGAGAAGGGGATGTAGATACTTAACAAAATAAATTTGTTGCCAGATCTTAAACAAATTGATTTGGACTTATGTGAGCATTGTGTTTATGGAAAACAGAAGAGAGTCAGATTTCTCAGAGTTGGAAAAGAAAAGAAGAGTGAAAGGTTAGATTTTGTGCATACATATGTATGGGGACCAGCTCGGGTATCATCTCTTGGTGGCTCTCATTATTATGTTATTTTTGTTGATGATGCAACTAGAAAAACTTGGGTTTATTGCATTCTACTAAAATCTGATGTTTTTGATACTTTTAAGAAATGGAAAGCTTTGGTTGAGAATGAGACGGGAAAAAATTTGAAGTGTCTCAAATCAGATAATGGAGGTGAATATTGCAGCAAGGATTTTGATGATTACTGTTCATACCATGGGATTCCCAGAGAGAAGACAATTCCAAGAACACCACAAGAAAATGGTGTGTCATAAAGGATGAAGAGGACAATCATGGAGTGTGCAAGGAGTATGAGATTGCATGTTGGTTTTTCCTTACAATTCTGGGCAAATGTTGTAGATATTGTTGTTTAATTAATAAACAGAGGACCTTCAAGCTCTTTTAATGATAGAATTATAGAGGAGGCATGGACAGAAAAAAGGTAAACTATTCTTTTTTGAAGACTTTTGGTTGTGAAGCATTTGTCCATATTGATAAAGAAAATAGAACAAAGCTGGAGGCAAAATCTAATAAGTGTACCTTTATTGAATACGGTGTTAACGATTTTGGTTATCGCTTATGGGATTATGAAAATAAAAAAAATATTAGGAATAGAGATGTCATATTCAATGAGAAGATCATGTACAAAGATTAGTTGCAGGGAAAGAAACGGGAAAAAGAAAAACCAGAATACACAATGCTTGATGAGATCACTGGAAAAGAAATTCCAAAGGAACCAGAAAATCAAAATGTACAATAACAGGAGCAACAGGTACCTCAAACTCCTTCAAGTGTGGCTAGAATATCTACCAGATTAAGTATACCCCCTGAACGATACTCTCCTTCATTGTATTATTTATTATTGACTGATTTTGGCGAACGAGAATGTTATGAAGAGGCAATGCAGGTAGACACCAAAAAGAAGTGGGAGTAAGGCATGAAGGAGGAAATGGATTCCTTGGTAAATAACCACACTTGGGATTTGGTTCAATTGCCTACGGTAAAAAGAACATTGCATAATAAATGGGTTTACAAGTTGAAGGAAGAAGATGGAGGAGAAAAGTGATACAAGGCTAGACTTGTTGTAAAGGGGTTTGCACAAAACAAAGGTATAGATTTTGATGAAATATTTTCTCCTGTTGTTAAAATGACTTCAATTAGGACTATTTTGAGTCTCATGGCAGTAGAAGATTTGCATCTTGAACAGTTAGATGTAAAAACAGTTTTTCTCCATGGGGATTTGGAGGAAGAGATTTATATGCAGCAGCCACAGAGGTATGAGGTCAAAGGGAAGGAGAATTTGGTATGCAGGTTGAAGAAGATCTTGTATGGCCTAAAGCAAGATCCAAGGCAGTGGTATTTGAAGTTTGACAAGTTTATGACAGAACAGGGTTATAGTAGATGTCATTATGATCACTGTGTTTATTTTAAAAAGCTAGAAAATGGAAGCTATATTATCTTGCTATTGTATGTAGATGACATGCTTGTTGCAAGGTCTAATATGCAGGATATAAATGTGCTCAAGAATAAATTAGTTAATTCATTTGTGATGAAGGATTTGGGTGCTGCAAAGAAAATCCTTGGTATGAGAATAACAAGAGACATGAAAAGTTGCAAATTGACATTGTCTCAGGGTGAGTACATAGAGAAGGTGTTGGAGAGGTTCAGAATGCAGAATGCAAAACCAGTTAGTACACCTTTGGCCATCCATTTCAAATTAACTAAAGAAATGTGTCCCAACACACAGGACGAGATAGAATACATGTCCAAGGTCCCTTATTCATCAGTAGTTTGTAGCTTGATGTATGTGATGGCTTGCACAAGACCATATATTGCACATGCAGTGGGAGTTTTGAGTAGGTATATGAATAATCCAGGTAAATAACATTGGGACGCAGTAAAGTGGATTCTCAGGTATTTGAGAGGTACTACTACTCATGCATTATGTTTTGGAGGATCAGACACTTTTATACAGGGATATGTTGATTCAGATATGGCAGGTGATAAAGATAGCAAGAGGATCACCACAGTGTATGTTTTTACTATAGGTGGAACAACAATAAGTTGGATTTTGAAACTGCAAAAGGTTGTTGCACTTTCAACAATAGAAGCAAAGTATGTTGCTGCTACAGAGGCTAGTAAAGAAATGATTTGGTTACAGAGGTTTAAGGAGGAATTTGGAAAGAAGTAGGAGAACAGCAGGTTGTACTGTGATAGTCATAGTGTCATTCATCTTGCAAAGAACTCAACCTTCCATTCGAAGACTAAGCATATACAATTGAGGTACCATTTCATACGATCTTTCTTGGAAGATGGAAATTTGATGTTGGAAAAGATACACACTAGCCAGAATCCTACAGACATGTTAACAAAGGGAGTAACCAAGGAGAAACTAAGTTCTTGCTCAGTTTCAGTTGGTCTTCAAGAATTAAGATGAAGATGAGAAATTTGTCAGGTCCAAGAAGGTTCATAGTCCAGCAAATACAACAGCGGTCGAGTTTTTGAGATCAGTCTCCAAGTGGGAGATTGTTGGTTGTGGAGCCTGATTATCTTCATGATTCAAAGGTCTTTATTTTCAGCCATGTTTATACCCCATGAAGACTTTACACCCAAGAAGAATGTACACTCATCCAAGCGGGGAAGTGCAGGGGGGGGTTACCCCCCCTGTAGGGTTCAGGGGGGGTATCCCCTCGGCTGGGGGGTTTAGGGGAAAGTGGTCCCCCAGTGGGGGTTCGGAGGCAGTGTCCCCCAATGGGGGCTCGAGGGTGAATCCCCGGAAGGAAAAAATTTCCTTGTAAAAGTATATTGTAATTTCATTGTAAATCTGGACCGTTCATTGTAAGGTCACAGATCTAATGGTAGAATTTATGTTAGGATTTTTTTCCCTAGAAGGAAACCCTCTCTTATGAGGGAAATGTATTACGGCTAGGTATGATAGCAAATATTGTATTCTAAGATAGGAGACTGTGAAAGAAAGGAGAGGAAGTTACAGTGGGTTTGATGTAGGTTGTATCCCTTCGATTGCTGGATAATAATAAAGGAAGGAACTGGAAATTTCTTTGGTGGGCGTAGCCCACACTAGGTGAACCACGTATATCTGTGTCTCTATTGTATTGTGTATCTTCTATAATTTATTTCTGCATTTGTTTTATTTTATTTCTCTGTGATCCTATTTTTCTAACACTGTTAGGGTTTGAATGTTCTTGATGTGACATATGTACATACAATTAGATGTTATGATGTTGATTATTATTGCTGACATGATTTGTTTATGGATGCAGGTTGACGATAGCTTGCCAACGAGACTCACATTTGGAGTAGAGGAGTCACGCACGACAACCAAAGATATTGAGGGAGAGGTGTGGAAACAGCCCTGCCACAGCCTACTATCACTCTCGTCGTGGCTCAAACTGTAGATTAACGATTACCTACTTCAAGAGACCCACGATGTCGTCAGGGAGAAATGTGACAATTTCTCACAATGATTCTAATGGGCGTGCAATAAGGCAGGGTCCTTATTCCTTAGAGGCCCCTAGCATCCCACAAGATCACCTAATGGAGTATTGACTCTAGGGGTTTTATGTCAACCAAATTCAGTCAAGAGGCGAGTGGCACCCTTGGAGCATGTAGTGTGTCTTGAAGGGCACATCACGCAAATAAAACAGAAAGAGGTGAGTGGCACCCTTAGAGCATGTAGTGCATCCTGAAGGGCATGTCGTGATTTTAACTGGTAAGTTAATAAACCTAGTTCCTAGAAAAGTGTGCCTCCTTAGGACCTGATCGGCCTTAAAATGAATGAAGTGATGAGTAAGTTTAATAAAAAAAATTCCCTTAAGAACTGTCGCCAAGCCTAGTGAATTTAAAACCTAGGTCTAAGTAGAACCTCTGAACAAAAATAATTAGACATATAATAAGAAGGGGGTAAAGAAATTCAAACTTTAATTATTAAAGTAAAAATTATATTGGAGGATTAAATTTATTAAAAGGGTAAATGGTTTTTTTTATACACTTGCTAAATATGGTTTTTTTTAGTTAAAAAGAAAAGAGGGAAACTTAAAGAAAATGGAGGAAACTTAAAGAAAAGGGGAAACTTAAGGAAAAAGGGGAATGTCTAACTTAGTAAGGAATCTAGCCTTTGGAACCTTCTATTTATGAACTCAACTAGGAATTAAGTAACATGTAAGTCATTTAAGAATTGTAAGGGAATATTTGGACATCGAGGAGTGTTTTTAGGAAATATTTTAGGTGGGTGAGGGAAATAGGAAAATTTAGTTAATTAATAAATTGATTTTCTGGTGCAACTAGGGGATCGGGCGACATGTGTACGGGGGAGGTTTTTCGTAATTAAATAAATGAAAAAGTAATCTAAGGAGGGTTTGGGAAACTAATCACTTGAAAACTCAATAAAAATGATGGTAGAGGAGGAGTATGGATCACATCTGGCTTCCATAACGTTACGCTATCAAATTTCATCTTGACTGAACTTTCTCTTGTGAGAGTTTGGATACCCAACTCGGGTGATGAGCGGTAGCTCGACCTTGCAAGGAAATTTGGGTGCTAGAATTCTCTGGTATTGTGTGTGTGACCCCTTTGCGGCTCAGGGGGCTCAGAGGGAAGAATAGTACCCCTAGCGTTGGCTAGGAGGTACCGGTGAGGTCACATCGGTTGGCAAGCGGGAGTTGGACAGAGCAAGCTTGGGACAACGAATTCGGAGCATTCACATTTGGCTATGGTACGCATGTGTATATTTGTATTGAATGGTAGTTAAATTCCCTATATATATGCATCTCTATAATGTCGAAAGCACGTGTGCGTCACTGTGTTAAAAATTTAGTTAATTTTTTGTCCTGGAAATTTATGCTTGCAAAATTTGGTTGAAGGGTAGTTTAATTATGTTCCTATGCCTTCAGTTAAGGTACTTCTATTATGTTAAATTTTATGTTTTATTCAACGTAACACTATCCAGAGATTTCATTTTTATCTTTCAACGAATTTTTCTTGATGAGCCCAGTGTTTTATGATCAGAGAATTCAAAGTTATCCTAGCCTTATGCTCACTGTATTTTTGATTTGATTTCCCATGGTGAACCCAAACTCTGAATGCAAATGACTTCTCTGCGTTTTTTTAATTATTGTTTTAATACAAAGAAAATTTGAGTTTTTATCTTTTGTTCCTTTATCCTTTAAGTTATTAGTCAGTGCCTAAGCAGTCAGCCAGGAGTCGAATCGACTGTCTTTCACTCCGGTGTTAAAGACTTGGATTCAAATTCCCTACTTTCCTATGCATGGATAATAAGTGTGGGATCATTTCTCTTCCCAACAAGGAATTATCTCCTAGGCGTGTATTCTCTCCTTAGCCTCTGCGATTATTGTGATTTATTCCTACAAACTCATGCTTCCACACAACGATTTGGGGGTGTCTCTCCAGTTCACCAAACATTTTATTTCTCTGCAATTAATGTTGTTTTTACTCTCTACAATTTCGTTTTTAACTTGCCCAACAAATCCATTGCTTGTGCAGCAAAATTTCCTCCTTATTTCTCAGCAATTTTTTTGGTCTTTACTCAGTCGATTATGTTTTTCATCGCCCAGCGATTTCATACCTTCTCTACGTTGATGGGATGTAAACTTGCGTTATTTTCCATTGCTCATTCATATTTTTGTTTCTTTTCCTCAGAAAAATCGTGTTATCCCCTAGCGAATCTCGTTGTCTCGTACCATCCCTCTTTTCATTTTTTTTTCCTCTGAAAAATCATGTTATTCCCCAGCAAGTCTGGGTGTCTTGTACCAACCATCTTTTCATTTTATTCCTCAGAAAAATCATGTACCCACCCATCAAATTATTGGGCATGATTCTCTACATTTCATACCCTCTATTACCCTCTGACCTTTACAGTGGTTACCTATCCCGGACGAATTTGTGTTTTCCATTATAAATGGAATGGTTGTAATTCGTTGTCTGTAATAGTTATAATAATTTTCAAAACCTTGCATTAATTTAACAACAGGATATTTCAGGCTTCAGTTATATACATTGGTCATGGAAGTGGCATTAATTGAATTTATGAATCCTAGCGGAAGCGAATATGGCAGTAGATTACACCACAGTAAGTGCATTTCCTTATAACGGTATGAATTTTTGTCCAGATTAGAACACTGTGATAAAGGGTAAGAAGAATGGACAGTGGTGGTTTTTACTGTTGTATAATTGTGGTTAATTGCTCTGAATAGTGCATTGAATTATAAAATAGAGGAAATGGTAGCAGCGATCGAAACAGTGTTAAATGCTTATAATTGTTGGTAAATTGTATAATCAACACATTACTTTGAGAACAGGAGGATTGAAGGGTGAATATAATTACCTTTTTACGGTTTGATTGTTTTAGAATAACTCATTATTGTAGTATCATGTGAATGGAATTACAATTATATTTTCTTTGGATAGATGATGGTTTTAGGACAGCGCACTATTTTAAGAACACGTGGAAGGCAGTATATTAAGTGCTTATAATAGTTTGAATGGTTTTATAAAGGCGTTATGTTGAAGAGCATGGGAATGGCAGGGGAGGTTATAGATGCTTTAATAGATTTTCTAATTGTTTTCATAACTGGGATAAAGTAAGGGACATGTTGATTTTGAATAAAGTGAATTGACATGACAGAAATGGTCCTGGTCCAATTGTTGGTTACTATCCTTATGAGAATGTAATCCTTTTGCGTTGATATTTAAAATGATGAATTAATAATTATATGATACTTTAGTTCCTTTTAATGTTTTAAGGGGGGTGTACTTTAAAAATAAAGTAGGGAGGCATCATTATATGTTAATTAATAATTTATTATTTGATAAAAATAAATTGTTAAATTATAAGATATTTCATTTCTTGTAATGTTTAAAGGGTTGTATTTTAAAAATGGAAAGTAGGGAAGCATTGCTATATTTTAAAAAGAAAGTAGGGGATTGTTATATGCTTTTAACATTAGATTGAGGTTGGATACAACGTGTTGAAGTAGTCTTATGATGGTAAAATGTTAATGAGGTACATATAGATTGTTGCGCAAATCTAAACTTGAATGAAGGTAGTTACCTTGCGCCTCGTTAGCTTGATTGTTGGAGTGCTCTCATTTATAGATTTCTTATTAGGTATGATAGTTAAGTTTGGACTTATGGCGTTTGGTTTTTGTGTCATGATTTAAAGGTTTAGGATTGTTTAAGTTTGTGCCTTAGTTACTATTGCGCTTGATGCAATGTGGAGGCATGATCCCTTACGATGGGATCAATGTGCGTGTTGATCGATGAGTGTGTATGTTAACTTGGCTTGGGTCATGTGTTTCCCGATGAGGATGATGTTGTTTATTGAATTTGATGTTTTGCAAATCATACTATAATGCTTTAATGTGATTTTGTTTCCCGCTCGTTGTGACGGTTCTAGTTACTTGTGTCGCTTGATTTTGGTTGTGTATGGATGATGTTAATGTTGTATTTTATCTTAGTAGGCTTGGACTTGCTTGTGTTAGGCGAGATGTAGATACCTTCTTGTTCCTCAGAATAGTCGCCAGCCTTGAGACCTTAAATGGTCAAAATTGATGGGAACTTGGGCTTGAGCGTTGCTTATGTGTCCTAGAGCTCCTAACCTTGCAAGGTAGGACGGGTGGGTAGTCGTTTTTATTACTTCCTTGATTTATTGTTTGTTGTTGCTTCAATTTGTTGGATGTGCTAGTATGATAGGTCGTTATGCTTATGTGATGCGTGAACTGAGTTTGTTATATTCGTCATCGAGTTGTGATGCTTGATTGTATTAATGGCATTACCTTCCTTGCGCTCAAAAAAAAAAAAAATTGTACTTTTTTTGCATCTCTTGTTGTCATAATGACGGGGTACGTTACATATAACTTTGACATGTTTAAGATATATGTTTATACCTTCTTTTGATATGATATTCCCTAAAATCTTACCTTCAGTAACTACAAATATGATGTTCTTTGGATTACGAGAGATACCATACTTACAACATCTTTCAAATATTTGTGTAATATGTGTGATAGGGTTTTATCTATCCTTAAAATACACATTTACATCATCCAGATAAACAACAACATTATGGTTAATCAAACTATGAAAATCAATGTTCTCTTTGGAAAGTTGCACTTGCATTAATTAGACCAAAATAAATTCTTTTATATGTGAAGGTTCCCCATTTAGTCCTAAATGTCTTCTTAAGCCTATATTCCTCAACTAACAAAACCTAATTATAACTTGGAAATCCATCAAGTAATGAAAACATTTGATATCTTGATACAAGCTACAAGCCTTGATCCATAGGAAGCATGAGATATTTGTCCTTCTCAAAAGCTTTATTCAATTTCTAAAAATTGACACATATTTGAATCTCACTAGTTTTATTCCTAATTATTGGCAACCCAAGTTGAATGTCAAACTTGGAAGATAATTTTTGAGTCAATGAGTTTTTTCAACTCCTTATGTACTTGGGGTTCCAAGGAAGGATGTATATTGCAAATTTCTTATGGAAATATTTTACATCCTTTTTCATAGGAATCATATGTTGTATCATTCTTGTGTCATAAGTTTTTTAAGTCATTGTATGTCCATGCAAATACATCTTAGTATTTTCAGAAAATTTGTATATATGTCGATTTCTCATTTTCAAAACAACATGTCTCGAGATTCACATATTTTGGGTTCTCTTTTGTTACAAGTTGATCATTTCATGCCCTAAAGTTGAACTATGAGTTTTGGCATTAGATGATCTTTTAAACTTATATTGTAAGTCAAATAAATTCTCTAAATATACCACCTTTTGGAATAGTATTACATGTTGATTCATTTGTTCTTTATTAATTACTTTCCAATATCTTTCCATGTTCCTTTTCATCTATGGTTGCATCTTTAAACATTCCCTAATTGATAAGGAATTATACAATTTGCTCGTCACCTTCAAAAACTCTACAGTTGGTAATTTCATTTCGGAGTGAAGGTAAATAAATAAATTCAATAGAAAATATGCTCGCCTTGAAATATTCTAATGGTGCTAACCTGGAGGTAGTAGTAGTTAAAGAATCAACAACTATATTTGCAGTCAGAGGGGATGGTCGAGATGTTGAATACTTGAAAATTGTCGATCGACCTTGATATCTCTTGCTAATAGTTTTTTATGTGTGGGGAATTACAATGCAACATTTTTTTATTTGTCTTACAATAATATTTGAGTCCCCAAAAAAAAAAATTTTTTTTTACTTTTTAAGTCTATGGCCTTTTTAACACCCTATACAAGAGCTTCATACTTTGTAGTAACGTTTTAACACCCTATACAAGAGTGTCACACTCTATAAAAAAATTTAACACCCTATACACAATATTCATATTCTATAGTATTATTTATACAATCAAACTCTATCCTACAAGAAATGAAATTGTGTTTAACCTGAGGATGTATTATCAAACAACCTACTCTATCTCCCTCTTGAGACTTAGAGACATCAAAGAACAATTCCCAAATGTTAGGGACTACTTCTAAAAGAATCTTATCTATGTTGTCTTAATTACATTCATTATGTACATCAACTATGTTACAATGTGTTGATTAAAAAATGTTATCCTACAATTTAATTTCAGAATACAAGTTTTCAAGAATAGGGGAAGTTTTTGCAACAAAATTTCCAAAGTATGAATCCAAAGAATAGTTTCCTAGAATTGGAAATGTGGAATAAGATGGTTCATGAGAGGCTTCCAGATTATTTGTAGTGTGTTTCATGTATTGTTCATGTCCAACCCTAATTTTATATGGTTTTCCATTCCATGGAAGCTAGAGATGTGAACAAATGGAAGTGGAATATCCTTGAATTTTTTGTGACCAATCCCTACTAAGTAACAAACCATATGCTTTGGGGATGTAAAATACCAATATATCTATGATTTGGTGAGCCTTAGGATTTGAAGCTAATTAGATAAAAAACATTCTTCAGTTCTCCTATGACATTGACTTCCTAGCTATCTAATTGAATGATATGGGTTTAACACTTGATTGGGGTTGCATTCAATTTTCTGCAAATAGAATAAGGCATAACATTATAGGATGCTCTTGAATTCACCAAACAATTGTGAACAATTTGATTGAATATTTCAAATATTAACAAGAACAGTGGAGATCGAGACTTAGACTTATTTCCTAAAAGGTAAGCAATGATTTTTACATTTTGCAAGTTATTAGTTGTTGTTTTAGTAGTATTTTTTTGTAATAGTTGCAGGATATACATCATTTTATTTTAATGCATTCAATAATGATTTTATTTGTTGGGAAATTTTGCATACATTAAGGATTAAAATATTTTCATGGAACTTGGTTAATAGTCGAATGTTTACTAGTATTTGGTATATTAAAAGAAGTTATAGCAGTAGGTAATAGGATCCAACTCATTTTGTTATTTGTAATTTGAGGGTTTGGTGGAAATTTTGCAGAACTAGCCCCTTACTTCGAAAGTTGTAGTCACTTTGAACATGCACTCCTTCTACATCCTCTTCTTCAGCTAGATTAAATCCATTAAACATGTCCCAAAGAACTATGGATGTTTTATTAGGTTGTTCCTCAACTTCTTCTTCTATCTCTCCCTCTATTTGTTCACTACATTCTTGTGTTTGAATGAATTCATATATAAATTTGTTAGCCACCAAGTTCATGGAATTTATCCATTGTGGACAGGTTTTCTTTGAATGATTATCTTGATGATAATTACATAAATTTTCCATAGCCACCCCTATAGTTCATTATTCAAATTTTGATGTGGGGTTTCAATAGGTTTTGGAGGTATAGGTCTTATACAAAAAGTTTTATATGGACATTTCATTCAGTTACCCTCTCCATAATTTATTTTTATATCTATGATTTCATTTTTTAAACATTTAATCATTCTTTGTAAACTATCCATATCCATGGAATTGTTTTCCTTACCCTTTGTGGTATTTTTAGGATGTGGTCTGTGTAGGATTATGTTTTTATTTGGTTGCATAATATATTTTTTGACAAATGATGCATGGCTTTCCTTACATTCTATCATTTCAAATTATGCCTTTTTATCCTCCTCAAAGTTTAGATCTAAAGCATTATTTCATGTTTGTTTGATGAACATGGAGATAGGGGCTACTAGGGCATTTGTGTAAACTTATGTTTGAAGTTCTTAAGTAGGTTCAATTTCAAGATTAAATTTATTTATCATTGTTGTGAATCTTTAATTGAAGTCCTTGAATCTTTCTTTCAAACCCGTAACCATTGAAAACAATTCAGTCATTAAGGCTCCTACAGTAGTCTCTTCCATTAATATATTCAAGAAATCCTTTTGAGAATCATCAAAATGAAGGATTTGTTTTCAAAATTAAAATAACAAGTGAAGGATTTATTTTCAAAATTAAAATAACAAGTGAAGGATTTGTTTTCAAAATTATATGGGAATAATCAACATACTACATCCTCATGTTTTACATTCATCAATATGATTTCCAAAATATTTTTTTTGATGTGATCCTCTGCAGGACTAGATAGATTAGGATCGAATTTTGGCAATAACCACTCAAGATGTTTTGGTAAATTATGCATCTACCCGGGTAATGCCAAGGAATATTGTGCTAAATAAGGTTGATTCTAGTTCTAATTGTTATCCTTGTCTGAGAAAATAGAACTAGTATCTAAGTTTTTTGAATCTGAGTTTGACTCTAAATTACTTTTAGATTCCTCAGTTACTGTTGGGGAAGCTATAGGATTTGGAGTTGGAGGAATTGAGTTTAGGGTTGTGAAATATCTTGCAATTCTAACTCAACTAATTTCTCCATAGTTTGAACTTAGTTTTATTCTGTAGTTTGAGTAATTGCTTGCATAGTACTCCTTCTTCAAGGGAGTAGTGGAGCAATAGGAAAAACACCAATTTGTCTAGCATATGCCCAAGTTATCTATTTGTATGCATTAACCTCCTTTTTTTATACTACATATGGTATTTTAGTATCAAGATTTTGTTCAATGTTTTCCAAATATTCAAGTTTTAAATGTTCGAGATCTATCTTAGAATTTGGAATCTCAGTAGTTAAATGTGGGTTGTTTATAGATGACCTAGTCTTTGGAACTAAACCAACCATATAAATGTAGGCCCTCCTTCCAGTGTCAATTATGTTTGTAGGGATAAATACCATGAGTTAACAATAGGTTTTAATCCTAGTGAAGAGGCCCAATTAGACTCTCTTATATTTGGAATGGAATAACCCTTTGAATTAATTTCCTAGAAACCTTTCAATGACCTTTAGATGTGTTATTGTATTTTTTTTATTTTCTAAATATCAATAAATGTGAAAGTAGAAAAGATATCTAATTAATTCTTTAAATCGAGAAAAAAATTATGGAAGTTACCTCTTGGAATAATGGAAAGATACCTACTAATTCTTTAGTTTTGAAGAAATGGTTCTATAGAAATCATTGAATTTGCATAATATAACTTTCCAGGATAGAAAGCTAATTGAACACGGAAAATTTCTTAAAAGATGGATGAAGGAAATGCATTGAAAGAACTTTAATTATTGTGTCAAGATATCTTGGAAACATCAAGAAAGATCTTACAAGACATCCATGCAATGACCAAATTGCATAATAGTCCACAACATTCAATTTGCATAAAAAATCGCCTTTAATCAAAATTGATTTGGTCGATCACTGACTTCTTCATTAATCAATGTATTAGAAATCGTTCTCTTATAGTATCACTCCAAAATCAATATTATCAAAAATCCCTTCTAACTTGCTAAATTATATTATTTATACAATTTTTGAAGGTTGGTTATAAAAACCAATTTAACTCAACCCTTACATGAACTAGGGGTTGGTTATATAACTACTTCCATATCATACTTTTCCCATTTTTCAAAAAAGCATATTACATAAATCATTATGTGGAAAAGTATGTTGTTTCTGGAGAGCCTTTAAATATAGTAAATCGCTATTAAACCTTTTAATATTAGTAATTCCCTCTCATGTTGTTGGTTATATCTTCAAATTTGTCCTAACACTTAGTAGTTCTATCTTCTATGAAGTCCTAAATATGTATACATGTTGACCATTCCTTTTCCACTTGCTTTTGGGATTCATGTACAAATATACTCTAATATCCTATATATTTCTCTATTTCATATATTTCAAACTTGTTTAGAATCCTTATCTAATGATCCTCATGGGCCCTTTTCTTCTAAATTTGCTTGATAAATTCTATCAAGTCCTGAGCTTTGCCTTGTTTTTCTTTGGAAATCAAGTTTCCTTTGTACAAAATGGAAAGTTGCAAACATAACTCATGTAATAGGAAATATCTAGTGTAGAAATCCTTTTTAATTTGTATATTGACTTGGTCATATTTCAAAACATGTTCTAAAGAAAAGGAGACCAAACCTTGTGATGACTAGTATTTGGATTAATTATCTAATAAAAATATATGTTTTTCTAAATTCTACATATATACTACTTCAAATCTGGATTTGTAAATGATAGCATGAGAAAATGATTAAGTTAGATAAGAATAAGTTAGTAAATCTAGCTCTTTTAGTGTCAAGCATTTTTTCTTTAGTTATATAGAGGATTGTGTGATCCATATCTATTCCTTTCCTCCTTTAGGCCTACTTAACAATAGTTGTCCTTATCTTATTATATTAGATTAGTTCCAAGTCTATAACATCTTCAATGGGATTTGGGATGTTTCGGTCTCTGTAAGATAAAGTGTTGTCTAAGCTACCATTTGTAGTTATTTGTTCCATTGATTCATCTTTATCCTTTATTTATTTCCCTTTATAAATGCTCACTTTTGGGATGACTAAATATCCCATAGTCAAATCAATAAAACTACTTGGTGGGGGCTCAACTTATTGTATTGGTTGTTTTAATGGTTCACTAGCAACTTGTTGTTCATGATTCTCGTGTTTCCTAGAATTTCAACTTTAATCTTTTCCATTTTGAATTTTTTCTCTTCCTTAGACTTGTCTTCTTCTTTTTTTTTCTTTGCTTCATTTTATAATTATTTTTCTTCACCTTCTAACCTAGCATTTTCATTTTTTTATGTTTCTTCTTTCAATTTTTGTTCTTCTTCTTTTCTTATATTTTCATCTTCTTATTCTTTTAATATTTCCACTTATTCTTTCCTCGCTCTTTCTTCTTTAGATTTTCTAATTTTCTCCTCTTCATGTTTGGCTCTTTCTTCTTCAACTCTAATTTTGTCTTCTTATTCTTTTTTCAATAGTCTTTCAGCCTCTGCTAGTTTTTATTTTATTCTTTTCATTTTGTCATCTGAAGTCATACTATGGGTAGAAGTAAAGTATTTTGAGTTAAACCTCAATTGCACTTCTTCCCATTCCACTACATTTGCATTTTCATATGGTATCTCATGATCCCATTGTTCATGGGCATAAGGCCATATTAATGACACCATAATTGTTCTTACAAATTAATCCCAAAGGATCATGTCTTCAAAATTGGCCTTTTGGAAATCTACATTATAACATTCCATTGGAATCCTATGTTGCTTTGTTAGAGTTCAATAGCCCATAATGCCCTATATACAAGGAATGAACTTCCTTTTTCTAGAATCTTTGGCTAGTGTTGCGTTAAGACCCTACAACATGGTATAATAGGCAATTTCTCCTAGAATCGACCTATTAGGAATATATTTAGGCAATGGATGAGGAAAAATAGTGACTCCATAAATTTGGAGATATGTATAGTCATATTGTAAGTACCAATTTCCTATGCTCTCAGAAGTCTCATTGCCTCTCTACTCAATCTAGGGCATTCTTTGCAAAAAAATAATTTATAGAGAGGAACTATGAAGTAATCACAAAGTTGATTATAATTGTTCTTATGCTTGTTTTCCCATATGACCTAGCATATACATGCATTGGTGTTTCTACCATGTTATAGTTCTAGTTCAACCCTAGGAAAAGGTTACTGGCACAAATTATATCAATAAGATATGATTCCATGTAGAAGCTTGGAAAAGTTTCATATTTTGATTTTTTGTCCCTATCAATGGCTCTACTCAATGAATGTGATGGGATTGTTTCCCAATTGAAAAATAATCTTGTTGTAATTATTGTGTGCACTACAAGAATCCATGCATCTTAAATATGGATATAGTTTTTCTCTCCATATAATCTACACATTAGATCCATGGCATAGATATAAGGTTCCCTTAGATTGATCATAGTATAAATGTCATTATATTTTTCAAAAAACCTCTCGTTTTCAACTCACCAACTAGTTAAAATTTTCTTGATATCATGATCTTGATGAATTTCCCATGAAGCTAGTGATCATATATCTCTCAGGTTCATGTAGAATCTTTCGTTTTCATGTAGCTGATAGTATTTTTCAAGTTCACATGATTGGTAAGAAGTTATACATCTACCATCATCATTTATCACAATCGTATTATCAATGTTGGTGTTATTTATCACCCATTCATTGGCTCCAGAACATGTAATAATTGGAGTTATTACAACAATAGTATGTTGGTGTGACCTTATAATATTGTTAAAAACCAATTCATCTACATTTCTCATTGTAAGGCCACTTGGATGTATTATATCAAGATAGTCCTCCTCTCTTAATCTTCTATAAATTTCATGTTATGACCCAAGGGGAGCGTATACGAGGATAAATGTATATGATATGACCCCAAGGGTGGACATATATGGGCCTAAATGTACATGTAATGTGTAAATATATATGTAATAGGGTCAGCCTAATAGTAAAGGGGCCTCGTGTGTATGTGTGAATAGGTATATAGAGAGATCATGTATTCATTATTGTAGACAGGTGAATTGTGATCTATGAAGGTTATTGGTTATGTGGAGGTCTTTCTCTTATTTTTTAAGGATTTATTGTGTGTATCTCTTATTTGTTATCTATATTGGAGTTGTGTTATGTGCTTACATTGTTGTACAAGGTGTATACTTTTGTTATGTTATTATATTTTAAGAATTTGGATAATTACAATGTTATCTTCACATCCATCCGTTCTACTTCAAAATCAAAATCAATAGCAACAGATAAAATAAATCTAATAAAATTTAACTTGGAAAACAAGAGAAAAAATGTCACCAAAGTCAATTCCATCTATGTGGGAATAAACTTTCACTACTAACTGAACTTTTTATTTTTCCACTTTTCCTTTGGCATTCAAATTCTTCTTAAACAAGCATTTTCTACCAATAGATTTTCTTCCAACTGGCAACACAAATAGATCCCAAGCCTCATTCTTATCCAAGGAATCCATCTCTTCAACCATGGTCTTTTTGCATAGTTTAGTATCCTCTCAATGCATTTCTTCCTTGACAGTTATGGGATCATCATTGGTAATAGATAAAGAAAACTTAGAACAAAAATCAAGTGGACTATACCTTTCTGGTTGCCTTCTTTCCCTCACTGTGATCCAGGATCTTTTCGTCTGGTGACTTATTAAATAATTGTATTAAATGAGCATAAACTAAAGTACACCATAAAGAAGGAAAAGATCAAAAGGAAAGAGACATAAGAATGCAATATGAACACAAAAAATTTATAACATAGTTCCTCCTTGGTGGACTACGTCTTCGGGTCCTACTCTCAAATGGGTAGGTCTTTTTATTAACTCCACAAAAGAATTGGGAAAAATACATAAGTATACCTCATTCTGGAGTTAAGCTACAAAATCTCTTCTTAGATCAGAAAACAAACATCACCACTGCAATCGTGGTGTTGAATTACCTAAAAATGACTGTCTCCATGCCTCAATCCGAGTCTGGCACTTTCGGACCCAAGAAAAATCTCACCTCGATTTTCGTGCCTCCACCTGCAACTAATGACTGGAAATTTTTCTTGAAATTCATGCCAATTCCATATGGTCGCTCCTTCGTCGCTTTGTACACTAGCGGAACCCCTTTAAATAATAAAAAGTGGGCAGTTGTGTAACAATGGGGTCATTGGTCCAACACTTAGCGGAGGTTATTTGAAGGCATAGGTTGGAGGAGGTCTCGGGGTCGAACCCGCGGGCCTCCCCATTTAGTATTTGGTTACAATAATTTTTGCAGAGGTTTAGGCGGAGGCGGCTAAGTTTAGCAAAGATTCTACTAGAATGGCGGGTGGTGGAATATGCCACCAAATATGGTGGAACCGCCACCATATTTGGAAGTCTTTAATATATATATATATATATATATATATATATTAAATTTCCAGTTGTTGGATGTCATTGGGCATTTTCCCACTGCCACGTGGCAGCCCATGACTAGGCCACATGGCAGCCAACGATTGGCCCACATCACCTCATTGTACAGTGAGCCTGCCACATCACCTATATACCACATCATCCTTCGATATGTCATATGGATTCCATGTCATCCTACCACGTAGTGTACGGATGCCATGTTTCCTGTATGGACTGCCACGTGACAACTTTTCATTGGTCCACAAGTCAACCCAAAAAGTCCAAAATGAGTGACACGTGGTAGCCTCTCATGTTGCCACATCATCATGATGATGTCAGCATGACATGTGTCATCCTCTGTGCTTTCCACGTATTTTGTATGGATGATGAAGTCATCTGTACTGATGCTGACGTCAGCAATACGGATGTTGACTCATCCATGTTGACTCGGCTAGGTTGACCAAAACTTTGACCGCGAATATATTTCAATCCGTAACTTCGTTTGACGAGACGTTTACGTCGTTGGAAAGCTTACAATGCGCTCTTCGTGATCATGCCATTTTCATTGAGTTTCAAGATATTTAAATTTTTTCCCTTTCTCTATTTGCTAAAGACATTATGAGCATCTTGAGTTGCCTTTACAAGTTTTGAGTTGTTCTTATCCTTCTCTGAATCCTTTTTGGATCATGTCTTCCTAGTGAGAGATTTTTGGACCACCAAAAGTTTTCATCAATCAATAGGTAAGTGAGGGAAGATTCCCCTCACTTTGTCCTTTTCAATCCACTTTGCATTGTTTGGATGTGTGCCCTTTAAGCCTACTCAAAGATAATCAACATCACCCCTGCGTGAAGTCCTTGTCCTTCTGTGCAGGATGATATCTTCTTGTAACTCATCCAAGTACTCAGGTGCAAACTCATCAATTGAAGGTATTGAAACTTCCCCATCCTAATCCATGATCATGGGAGGCTCAAAAAATTTCAAGTTCTCTACGTTCACAATGGATTAAATCTGCATATAATGTGGAAGATCTAAACGAAAATCATTAGTGTTGCTTTTCTCCAAGATAGTGAAGGGTTCATAACGAATGGGCTTGAGTTTATTTCACTCACCCTTCAATTGTTCCTTGTTTATGTGAAGCCATACCTAGTCTCCAACCTGGAACTGATGATCAACCATGTGTTTGTCATTCTTAGATTTATACTGTGCCTAGATTTTTTCTCCAACTATTCCCTGACTGCCTGGTGTATTTGTTGGATCCTCTGGATGAAATTGCATGATCTGTCCTATATTCGTTCTTCATTCACATCGGCATCTCTCCCATATATCAATTCCAAAGGAACCTTGGGTAGGTACCCAAAACATGTCTCAAAAGGTGAACTTTGAGTGGATGAATGTAAATCTCGGTTATAAGCATGTTGTACATAGGGTATTTGTTCATCCCATAACTTGGGATGCTTGTTGCAGTATCCTTGAAGAAAAAGTACCACTATTATGTTTACCACCTCTGTATGTGTGTTGGTCTATGGATGGAAAGCAGTGCTCCTCTTCAATTTGGTCTCCATCATTCTCCACAAGCTAGTCCAAAAATCCCCAAGGAATTGAGTATCGCGATCTGAGACAATGGACGTGGGTAACCCAAAGTGAACCCAAACATACTGAAAGAAGAGATTAGCATTTTGCTCAGCAGTGATCTTCTTTTTACATGGCATCAAGATACACATCTTGTTGAACCTATCCACTACAACATACAAATAATCATGACGCCCTTTGGTCATTGGTAAACCCCCTACAAAATCCATGGAAACACTTTCCCATGGATGGGATGGAACATAAAGTGGTGAGTATAGCCCCAGTTTTCTATTAGTGGGCTTAAAAGTAGAACACATCACACACCCCTTTACATATTTAGTTACAATTTCTTTAATTTGAGGCCAATAACAAAACCTCTGCAAATGAGCCATAGTTTTTCCTAGCCCAAAATTCCCAGACACAAGAGAAGTGTGAGATTCTCATATTACATGGACCCGTTCACTTGTAGGAATACATAGATTTCCAAGATGGTAGAGTAATTTTCCCTGCAGAAAATAGTTCTCTACCTGTGCACCATGGGTTAGCTTCTCATATACTTCTTTAAAATCTTCATCGATGGCATATTTCTCTACATAGTTATCATAATATGAAGACGTATTCTTCAAAATAATAGAAGCAACAATAGGAGGTCTAGAAATCATATCGGCTACCTTGTTACTTGTACCCTTCTTGTACTTGATTACTAAATGAAATTGTTGTAGAAAACCCATCCATCTGTAGTGTCCCGATTGTTGCAATCTGGTTTGTGCTTGAAGATACTGTAAGGGTTGGTGATCTGTATGTATAATTGTTTCCTTCCCTAACAAGTAGTGCTTCCATTTCTTTACGCTTTGAACTAATCCATACAACTCTTTATCATATGTAGGATAGTTAACAACAGCTTGGTTAAAATGTTCTGAGTGGTAACTGATAGGCTTACGATATTGCATCAATACTGCACCCATGGCATATTCGTTGGCATCTGTTTTGATTTCAAAAGTTTTTTGAAGATTCAGTAGTGCTAATACTGGTGCGGTACTAATCTTCTCTTTCAAAGTGTCGAAATATTTTTGTTTCTTTCCTTCCCACTGAAAAGTGTTCTTCACATTGGTTAAGGCATGCAAAGGAGACGATATAAAGAATAAGTTGGGAATGAATCTCCTCCAATACTGGACTGCACCTAAGAATCTTCGGACTTCGGTTACACTTTTTGGCTCAGGCCAATTTACAATTACATCAATTTTGGAAGGATCAAATTTCAATTGTCCTGCTCCTACAATATGACCTAAGTATACAAGTGCAGTCTTTTCAAATTCACATTTAGACATTTTTAGATATAGTGTTTCCCTTTGTAAAGTATCCAATACCTTCTTTACATGCCTTACATGTTCATCCCAAGTCCTGCTAAAAACAAGAATGTCGTCTAAATATACAATCACAAAATCATCTAGGAAAGGCCTGAATACATCATTCATCACACGCATGAAAGTTGTTGGATCATTAAAAATCCCAAACGGCATAACTAACCACTCAAACAATCCTTGTTTGGTTTTAAAGGTAGTCTTCCATGCATCATGTTCTGCAACCCTAATTTGATGATATCCATTATGAAAATCTAACTTAGTGAAATAAACAACATTCTTCAACCGATCAATTAAATCATCTATACGAGGAAGAGGGTATCGATTTTTCACTGTGATATTTTTTTAAGGACTGGTAATTGACACACATTCACCATGTCCCGTCTTTCTTTCGCACCATCATGATCGGAGATGAACTGGGCTTGATGACCCCTTTATCCAATAATCCTTGTACCTGTTTCTTGATCTCTATCATCTCCACAATTGGCATCTTGTACATGTCCACATTAGGAAGAGGAGAATCTTGTTGAAGATGTATCTCATGTTGGATTTCCCTCTTAGGAGGTAATCCAGCCGGTTCCTGGAAAATATCATCATATCTAGAAACAATATCAATTAATTCTTTTTTATGAGATGGATCACATCCTTGGAAAGCGTCGAATGTCTCAGCATCTTTCTCTCTTACAACCATGAGTACATATCTCTTATTAGTATTTATGAGTCTTTTCATTTGTTCTGCACTAAAAAGTGTTGTATTTACCCTCGTGTTGTAATCTCTAACAATATATTCCACTCCCCCCTTAGTAAGGTGGTATTTGTTCTCATGACGAAAGAAGATTGTTTTTCTATCATAAATATAAGGACTCCCCAACACTATGCCACATATATCAAGTGGTACAACATCCAAATCCACTTCATCGATCATCTTTGAAGCAATAGCAAATCTGATCCTACATTGTTTGGTGACATTAAGTTTTGCTTTATCACATACCCAACCAAGAGGATAAGGCTTCGAATGTGGTTTCGTTTCAAGACCCATGTTCTTGACAAGTGCTTCAGATATTAAGTTTACTTGGAAACCCAGATCAAATAATGTATCTATCTTAGTATGTTTAGATACAACTCTTGTATGAAATAACTCATTCCTCTTTCGTTCATCATCATGAGATTCATTATTGGAACTTGAACTAGCATGAAGGGAATATTTACCTTTTACTCCAACCATTGTGATCTTTCCTTCATCTCCTGAATTGGAACCAAGATCTTGTTGCACTGTAGCAACGATTTTTGTCTTCCCCTTTCCATCGAACTGTTTCGGTTTCTTTTCTAGATGTAGTTTCCAACAATGTTCATCATCGTGACCACTTTTCTTGCAATGAGTGCAAGATGGCTTTCCTCCTTCTCTCGTCACTGTGGCGGTCTTCTTTTCCTTTGTTTTAAACTTCTTGAAAGGTTTATATGAGAGATTGGAAGGTTTCTTCATGGGATCTTCTTGAACATGTTTCCCCCTGTTCTCAAGGTGAGTGGCTTGCATACAAACTTCTTCAAGACTAGTGGGGTCAAACAAGAGAAAAGTATGATGAATATAATTGTGAAGTGAACCAATATACTCCATTAAATTTTCATAAGAATCCAAAGGAATGTTCAATGTGAGATCTTTCTTCTTAAATTCTTATGTGAAACTTTGTACAGTTTGACCTTTACTTTGCCTTAAATTTTGTCATTCCATCATCTCTTTATGTAAATACCCTAATGGATAGAACTTTTTCCTTATCTCTGATTTAAATTCTGACCATGAGGAAAGAAGATTACCACACTTACTCATGTCCTGAATCTTGCTCTCCCACCATATGAGAGCAGTTCCTTCCAGCCGAAGAGAAGCCAATTGCACCTTAACTTCTTCTTCATCAATATGTTTAACACGGAAATACACTTCAACCTATCGGATCCGATTTTCTATCTTTTCAGGATTAGCATCTCCATTAAACATAGGTAAATCAAATTGTACATCAAGCTTTAATAATGGTTTCTTAAAAGAGCCTTTATGACTAGAATGATGAGAATGATGAGAATTCTCAGAGGAAGAAGAACTGGAACTTGAAGGTGAAGATGCAGGCTTGGGAGGATCTCCTCCATCCCCTTGGTTTATTGAAGCATCATCATCTGCATGTGCTTCATTTTTCTTCTATTTCTTCTTCATCCTCTTCTCGTAATCTCCATACATTCATTTGACCATTTCTAACATGCGATAAAAGACCATGTGAAATTTTTTCTCATGTTCATCATGCTTGTCCTCTTCTGCCATTTTCTTCCTTTGGGATGCATGGACAACTTTGGGATTGAAAGTATTAAGAGTTCTTTCACCCTGCTTATGCTTGGCCCTAGTAAGCATTCATACTCAACAATTCAAGTCAAAGACAACTGCTCTGATACCAGCATGATCCGAGATCTTTTCGTCTGGTGACTTATTAAATAATTGTATTAAATGAGCATAAACTAAAGTAAACCATAAAGAAGGAAAAGCTCAAAATGAAAGAGACATAAGCATGAAATATGAACACAAAAACTTGATTACAGAGTTCTTCCCTGGTGGACTACATCTATGGGTCCTACTCTCAAATGGGTACGTCTTTTTATTAACTCCACAAAAGAATTGGGCAAAATACATAAGTATACCTCATTATGTAGTTAAGATACAGAAGCTTTTCTCAGATCAGAAAAAAAAAACATCACTATTGCATTCGTGGCGTCGAATTACCTATAAATGACTGTCTCTATGCCTCGATCTGAGTCTGTCACTTTCGGACCCAAGAAAAATCTCACCTCGGTTTTTGTGCCTGCACCTGCAACTACTGATTAGAAACTTTTCTTGAAATAGGTGCTTTGTCTCTAAATTCGTTCCAATTATGTACGATCGTGCCTTCATCCCTCTATACACTGGTGGAACCCCTTTAAATAATAAAAATTGGGTGGTTGTGTAATAATGGGGTCGTTGGCC
>ML780848.1:57843-76352 GCA_009831015.1 Picea engelmannii
GGATGTTGACTCATTCCTGTTGACTGGGCTAGGTTGACCAAAACTTTGACTGTGAATATCTTTCAATCTGTAACTATGTTTAATGAGTCGTTTATGCCATTGGAAAGCTTACGATGCACTCTTCGTGATCATGCCATTTTCAATGAGTTTTGGGAGTTTTGAATTTTTCCCTTTCTCTATTTGTTGAATCCATTCTGAGCATCCTGAGTTGCCTCTGCGATTTCTGAGTTGTTCTTATCCTTCTCTATATCCTTTTTGGATCACACTAATATCCTCAATACTAGAGTATGAGGTTCTTCTTCTTATTGGAATATGCCACCAAATATGGTGGAACCGTCGCCATATTTGGCGGTCTTTAATATATATATAATTTTTGGTTGTTGGACGTCATTGGGCATTTTCCCACTGTCATGTGGCAGCCAACCATTGGCCCACGTCACCTCGTTGTACAGTCATCATGCCATGTCACCTCGTTGTACAGTCAGCATGCCACGTCACCCTGCCACATGTCATACGAATGCCACGTGTGGCAGCCAACCATTGGCCCACGTCACCTCATTGTACAGTTAGCATGCCACGTCACCTATATGCCACGTCACCCTACCACATGTCATACGAATTCCATGTCAGTCTACCACGTAGTGTACGGATGCCACATGTCCTATATGGACTGCCACGTGACAACTTTTCATTGGTCCACAAGTAGGCCCAAAAAGTCCAAAAATGAG
Source organism: Picea engelmannii (assembly GCA_009831015.1). Taxonomy (NCBI): domain Eukaryota; kingdom Viridiplantae; phylum Streptophyta; class Pinopsida; order Pinales; family Pinaceae; genus Picea; species Picea engelmannii. The sequence continues at coordinate 58,572 of ML780848.1, forward strand.
TGACACATGGCAGCCTCTCGTGCTGACACATCATCATGCTGACGTCAGCATGACACATGTCACCCTATGCACTTTCCATGTATGTTGTACGGACGATGACGTCATCTGTACTGATGTTGACGTCAGCAATACAGATGTTGACTCATTCCTGCTGACTAGGCTAGGTTGACCAAAACTTTGACTGTGAATATCTTTCAATCTGTAACTATGTTTAATGAGTCATTTACACCATTGGAAATCTTATGATGCACTCTTCGTGATCATGCCATTTTCAATGAGTTTTGGGAACTTTGAATTTTTCCCTTTCTCTATTTGTTGAAGCCATTCTGAGCGTCCTGAGTTGCCTCTGTGATTTCTGAGTTGTTCTTAGCCTTCTCTATATCCGTTTTAGATCACACTAATATCCTCAATACTAGAGTATGAGGTTCTTCTTCTTATTATTCATATTTTTTGGCTGAGTCAGATTTTGTACCAGCCAACTCAAACTCTATTTTCTTAGGTTCTTCTTGCCTTAGTGGGAATTCTTGTTTGGGAATATATTTAACCTCTCTAAAAACAACATCTTAACTGTAGAAAACCTTATTAGTTTATGGGTTCCAAAGTTTAGATCCTTTTATACCATCTCTATAAGCTATAAAGATACATTTTCAGCTTTATTATCTAGCTTACTCATATTTTCCTTTGGAACATGTACATAAGCATCACACCCAAACACTATGAGATGTTCAATATAAGGTTTCTTACCGCTCCATACCTCATGTGGTTTGTTTTCATGCAATGTTGATGAGGGTGATCGATTGACCAAGTAACATGCAGTACCCATTGCCTCTGCCCATAATTCTCATCCTAACCCGACACCACTAAGCATGCTCCTGTATTTTTCCATCAACGTCTTGTTCATCCTTTCTGCAACTCCATTTTGTTGAGGTGTGTATGGAGTAGTCTTCTTCCTTTCTATACCACACTTCTTATAGAATTTTTTGAATTAATTTCAACAAAATTCTCCACCATTATCCATACTCAATAACTTTATTTTCTTCTCTGTTTGATTTTCTACCAGAGCCTTAATCTTTTTAAATTTATCAAATACCTCAAATTTCTCCTAAGAAAATAAATCCATGTGTTCCTTGAGAATCATTTATGAATGAAACATAATACACATATTTACCTAGTGATGGAATAGACATAGGTCCAAACACATCATTGTGCATCAACTCTAAGATTACAAGTGCTCTTGTAGAACCAAATGAGAATCTTACCCGATTATATTTACCATATATGCAATGTTCACAAAAATCAAAATCTACTTTGAAATCAGACATACATTCAACTATACCTTTACCATGTAATGCTCGAGGGATATTCTCTCCAATATATCCCAACCTTTGATGTCATAGCATGGTATTCCCTCTAGGGACAATATAGATCTTGTCTTCTTCATTTCTCTACTCTGGAACAATAGAAGTGTTACACCGGCCATAATTATAAGTGTTTCCCAACAACTTGTGCATAGTTCAACACCAAACTCCCTTTATCAACACCATTGATCATCGAACCATATTGCAAGTGCCCTTTCCCAATAAAGTATCCACACCTTCATCATCCATCTTACTTACAAGTATTAGGCTCCTTGCTAGATTTGGAATGTGAAAAACCCCACGGAGATTTATAATCCTTCCATATTTTAGAAACAACTTAACCTTTCCATGTCCCATGATTTTCACTATCGAGTCATCTCCTAGGAAGACATCACCACCATCATATTTTTTGTATTCACGGAACCACTCCATGTGAGGAGTCATATGAAATGAAGCACCTGATTTGATCAACCATACACCATGATATGTATGTGTACCCATAGATGTCAAGTAAACAACACCTCCTTCTTATTTGGAGGTTTTCGCCTCTGTGGAAGAGGCATCATTAGATCCCTTTGCTTTATCAACATTCTTAGACCTGAAATATTTCTTATAATGCCTAGTTTTACCACATTTCCAGAATTTCCTTAAATATTTTCCTAGAGATTTAGATCTACCTTTATATTTAGATCTCCCCACCCCGCCCACCCCTATATATGTGTAGTAAAAAATTGTGCAAAAGTGATCATGTTTGATCCTGTCTCCAAAAAAATACAAATAAACAAAACCTTATGAGGAAGGAAGCTTCTAAGAGAAGAGGAATACATAAATAAGATTATATAATAAGGAAACTTCGAAGAAAGCACATTCAAATATGTTCATTACATAAGAATATGCAATAAAATAAAATATTCCATGTGGCTATGTTTTTTTGTCTTCTTCTTGCTCAAAGGAAATTGGCCCCAATTTCCATCATGGTTGAGGTACATCCATTCCAATGAATGGAAAAATAATCATTGGGTGTTGTATAGTTGGGATCATTGTTCAAACCCATGTCACAACTAAAAATAGAGTACATTAACAAGTGGAATAATGCCTTCTTAAAGGCAAAGAGTTCACGAAAAAAAGTAATTGGATGCCCTTCTTATTGAAGAACAAAATCAAGAGAAGCTTGTTAATATTCAATAAGGAGAAGCAATTTTATGTAAAAGCAACATGAACAAGAGGAAAAACAAAAGAACTAATGTCACACCTGAATTGTTAAGCTCATTTTGATTTATAGTTGATGGGAGCAAGAATCCCATAGGCTTGTGTAGTGGATTTGGAATAATCTAATGCATCTAAATAGTGTGAGGAACTAGAAAAACTAGTAGTGAAGTATGTTTCTGAAAATTGTGGATGCATGAAAAAAATGTAATTGAGATTTCCCTCGCTCATGATATTCTTCAAGAAAGTTTAAAAAAAAAATCACAACCTCTAAATAATGTTAAACCAAATCAATTTTGTGTTGGATGGCTCTAAGAGGGGCATTCCTTGAGGTTATTCAAAAACATTTGAATATACATTAGCAATATCTTGAATCCCCAAAGGAGGGAGCTTCTCGATGTCAATATATTTTTCTTGGCAAACCACATTAAGTGTGAAGTGCTAATGGATATTAACTTGTTTCATTGCTTGATTTATAAAACAAGATTTGAGTGAAGAAGAATAAGACAGTGAGTTTGTATGATTTATTATATTTGTGAAGTATGTAGGTCTTGTGGCACCCATCATGAATGGCATTTTAATCATTCTAGTGAGGACCATGGGATTAATTAAGAATAGTATAGAAGAGGGACATCACAGTGAGTTTCCCTTAAAGGGTCCAATAGCAAAAGTGACTACACATTGCCTTGTTATCAACATTATATTCCCATAATCCTGGACCCAGCCCAAGTGATAGGGAGTAGGAATAGATATATTAGGAAATTGTAGCTCTAAAACTTGATTCTAAGATACTAAATTATCTCACTTATATTATCAATGATAAGAGAAATCAAATGATATGTTACCCAACAATTATGGGTGAAGAGTGCTTCCTTCACACTTGATGTACAGTCTTTGGTCATCGAGGTAAGTTATGAATTTGAAGAGAATAGATTGTCAAGTATAATATTTACACCTTCAAGTTGTTACTTTGTGAAGAAAGTAGTGTCTTGAAGGTGTCTTTATATGAGAAGAGCCTTAGACTATTTATTACCTTGAAAAGGTTTGTGCTCCTTAGTGGAATGATGATACTTCTTATGGTAATCCTAGTACTTTATTTTATTAGCAAATGAAGAAAGGTGTCTTGAACACTTTGACTACTCTACCAAGGTTGGAGGAATAAGTACTAGCATTGTTGAAAGTCATGTTTGAAAACATAGATCCAAGCTTGTTTTCTAAAATATGTTATTTTGTATGCTATTTCCAAATAACCTACTTCAAACATAGTTATTTATGTCATAATACTAGGAAGAAATCCCAAAAGTTATTTGATTTTGAGTGCCTCTTTTATGTCTTAAACTCATAACGTACCTTAAAGCTTGTTGAATAGCTCAATGTATTGTTGAACAACTTTAAATAGAAGTTCCTTGAGTTGAAGCCATTGTGCCAATAGATTCTCCTGATACCCAAGAGGGTAAAACCTTGTCTTTACAACAACTGTGAAATGAGCCCATTGGGTGATCTACCTTTCTTTGATAACTAAGAAACTATGGTGATTTTGCCCCCGATCTAGGGAAAGTTTTTCAATATGGACCTCAACAATTAGGATCTTTGTTGTGGTGGTAATATCATGCCAAGTATTGAAATATGCATGTAGACTATGAAACCAACATTCAAGCTTCTCACCACTGAATTTTCCATCGAAATTATGGATCTAGACATTTGCTTCCAATTAGAAAAAAATCAACAATATAAAGTTTGGCACCCGGATTTCCTGAGGAAGTAGGAGAATGTCTTGTAAGGATCTCATCATTTCATGTATCATTCTAATATGTTTTCCATCCTCACTGGGAAGGATCCCCTTAAAGGTGTTGTTATTGGCTAATTTGTTTATTAATTCCTCCTATGTGCCACTTCTCCAAGCCATTCTAGATTGGTTCAAAGATAAACCAACAAACTAATGTTGGAAATTACAATTTTGACACCAATGGCATCAATATTGGACAACATGTAAGAAATTATAGATTCAAAAATTTCAAGGATCAATTTTGGACAAGACATGACAAATCATAGTTTTAGCACTTTTTCAAGTGAAAAATGGAAAATTATAATTGTTTATCCTTTTCAAGTGCTTTGGGGGCCTAAAAAATTGCCAACCAATGTTCCAAACCCTTCACATTATATAACTTACTTAAAGAATTCACACACTAAGATTTGTTATTTCCAAATAAAGTCCAAGAGATATGGATTTGGCAAGTTATAGCTCCTGTTACCCCCACACCAAGAAAGAGAGGGTGTTAATTGCTCGAAATATGTAACTACAAAAATCTGATGAAAGTTGAAGAGAGCAAATCTAATAGAGTGTAAGAGGTGGAAACCCTCAAGGAGACTAGATCAAGGGCCTTGTTCATAGAAACCCTAATGGTGTAAGTTCTAGTAAGGGTAAGAGATGGAAACCCTTGAAATGACTATATCTAAAGGCCAAGATCATTGGCTTTGATACTAATTGATAAGAGCATTGTACCAATAATGGAAGAAGATACTTGCACGCAAGAGAGCAAGTTTGCAAGTAAGAGAGGATATTGTTAAAATTGTACCCATGTGATACACTCATTTGTATTACTATATATATGAAGTACAAAATTGTGGCTATGTATTCAATAAAATGAAAAGAAGGAAGCTTCTAAGAAAATGTGTGTGTGTAGCAATGTCTTATCAATTTATAATATCCATGTGACTATGTCTTATCAATTTATTATACACACACATATTTCACCATTTACATAAACAATTTTATAACAAATGTGATTAACACAATATAAAGACAAATTAGAACAAAATAGTAAACAATTTAATCATGAAACAAAAGCTTAATAAAGGAGGAGTGTGAAAAGGAAATATAAAGAAAAGAAGTGAAACCCTTCCTTTAGAATCAAAGTCACAATAAACTTTAATGGAATCTCCAATGAAAACCACAACAATGTTGAGGAATGACCTTGAGAGACAAGGACAACAAAATTCATGTGTATTAACCACCAATAAAATGCTTAAAGATAACCCTTAATAGGGGTTTTCAAACATTTAAGTAGAAGGTGACTAAAATTTGGTGATCAAAAATATCGAAAGGCATATTACACCCTACTAAAGATGCAATGCCTTATTGATGCCTAATAAAAATTAACTCTCTTCTCATCCTTAAGTTTTACTTGTTTCTTTAGCCCTGAAAATATATTAAGAGACGGTGTATTCTCTCCTCCAAAGTTAAGATCATAATCTGGTGGAAGGATTAGAAGATATTTATCAAATAGCAAGATTGCGTAGACATTTTCTGAAATTGAACCTTTCTTTCTCAATGCATTTGTCAATGTTGTGATAATAGGTATACATTGGAAAAAATAGTGTTCCAAGTATGGACTAGGCTTATTAGACATATGCTCTCGAGACAACATGTGTTTAATATAATACAGGTAGCTGCATCCTCCATGTAGGCTTTATAAACCAATAAAACAAGGCTCTATACTTCCTCTCAAACTTAATTTAATATTTTAAACTTTTACTTGTAAAAAAAGTATTCATGAAGATAAAGATGCATTGATCATTTATATCAATATTTTATATATTTACAAATTTCAAAAAATAAATAATAAAGAAAAATTTAATATGAAACTCTTTACAAAACTTAAATGGCATTCATAATCTTTAAAAATGATGAAACTCTACATATTTATATAAAGACAATAATAATAAAAAAATGCAATGATAACATAGAATTTGTATAGAGTCATAGTTTACATATTCATCCTCGTGATTAATAAAATTCATAATGAAATGAGGTGTCACCATATTCAACATAATTTTATAATCGTGATCATGAATACTGAGTCCATCATTAAAATAAACATCACAAAAATCTGATAATACGATGTTTCCCTCCCTTTCATGCGAATGATACATTCTCACTATGGTGAGATCTATACTTAAAAATGATTTCTTTGTCATCCTGCACATAAAACCAAAAAAACTATAAAAGATATGACATATAAAACAATAAATCAATGCTCTATACTTCCTCTCAAACTTAATTTAATATTTTAAAAGATATGACGTATAAACCTATAAAACAATACTCCTCTCAAACTTAATTTAATATTTTAAACTTTTACTTGTAAAAAATTATTCATGGAGATAAAGATGCATTGAGCATTTATATCAATATTTTGTATGATTTACAAATTTCAAAAATAAATAATAAAGAAAAAGTTAATATGAAACTCTTTACAAACTTAAATGACATTGATAATCTTTCAAAATGATAAAACTCTACATATTTATATAAAAAATAATAATAAAAAGTATAATGATAAGATAGAATTTGTATAGAGTCCTAGTTTACATAGTCATCCTTATTATTAATATAATTCAAATAATAATAAAAAGTATAAAAATAAGATAGAATTTGTTTACATAGTCATCCTTATTATTAATATAATTCAAATAATAATAAAAAGTATAAAAATAAGATAGAATTTGTATAGAGTCATAGTTTACATAGTCATCCTTATTATTAATAAAATTCATAATGAAATGAGGTGCCACCATCTTCAACATAATTTTATAATCATTATCATGAATATTGAGTCCATTATCAACATCAAGACAAACATCACAAAAATATGATAATATGATATTTCTCTCCTTTTCATGCATGTGAATGATATATTCTTACTGTGTTGAGATCTATACTTAAATATGATTTATTTATCATCTATATTGTGTTAAGGCATTCTGTGATGTGAAGTCATCAGTTCGAAATCTTTGGGGACACCAAAAAATCCAGCCATGTTAAGGGTTGGTATGGCTTAGGTAGGGTGCGATCTCGAGGAGATTTTGATGACTTAAATGTCCCTGAGTCACTGTTTCTCAAGCCACAGGCTAGTCCCACAAGTCACGGACAAACTAGCAAAAATAAAATAAAAAAAATACTCAGGCATCCCAAGCAAAGTCACTACAAACTATATAAAAATACAAAGACCAATGGTATAACCATAACTACAAGTTTAATCAACAGAGACAAAATTGCAAACTAACCTTAACAAGATGTTAGCACTCATAGTTGAACCAACGGGTTCGCGATGAATCTGAGAGAGGCATTTCTTTATGCGTCAATGTGGATGGTTGAACTATAACTCCAAAAGAAAACTTACATGAAAAATACCAAGGAGACCCTATTGGAGAACAAAGGAATCGCAAAAGTGTAGAGTTATGAATTCCAAGAAGAGGTGGTGTTTAAAGTCATTGTTACAACATTAAATCGCAAGTGAGGATAGCTCAATAGACAATGGATAACACCAAATACTTCCATGTATCACACTTGATAGATTAATCCAGGGATCATCTACATATAGCCCAAAGTGGATCTACCTTCCTTGGAATGAGGAAGACATGGTCAAGTTTCATCACCTTAGGTGTGCCCAAATCTCTTGTTTTTTTGCCTCGACTTGTTCATTAATTGATCGAGTCAAAACCACCTTAGGACTCACACATGTGGGATGAAATCCTTCCTTCTATTTAACACAACTACAAAAAAAAACTTCACAATCTTACAAGTCTCTAACGTTCCCCGGCTTAACTAGGGAACATTACTTGCGAAAATACACATAAAACAAAATTGTATTTTGTTATTCAATTCCTATAGCTTATCAGCTACTATTTAAACACATTTTTAACTAATTTATGATACCCATAATTAAATGCATCTACAACACTCTAAATGACCATGAATGCAACTAATAATTCATTCACAACAACAATTAACCATTCACATATACAAAGTTAAGCACAACAATTAAATTCATAGAATAACTCAACAAATAGATAAACATTTATCTTTTATAAAAATGTTTGTGCAACCCACTGCTTGAGAAGAACGTTCCACCCAACCATAGACCTGCTGTTCCAAATCTCAACTATAAGTCACCCCCAAGTTGGGGCTAGGAATCCACAAAAGAAGGATGCCTAGTGCTCTCACAACTCAATATCACACAACCCATTGTATTTTTCCAACAGTTATCTCAAATTTCCTCCAACTCTCTTCCTCTTGACTTGCCTAACCCAAGGAATGTACCCATTCACTGCTCTCAGTCCATCGGGTGTCCCATTCATTTATTAAGGTCTCTCTAGCACAAGTAGTTATGAATCTCTCAGTTAGGAACTCAAGGGAACTCACTGCGAGGAAAAACTACCAGTAAAAACAATAACAAACACTTGTTGATACAGTGCAGCTCAGCGAGGAGTTCACTCTTCAAGCTTGACAACCTAGCCCTTCAATTTATAGATCAAAAATGCTTCAAAATCGCTCCAACATGCTCCAGAATTTGCCCAACCTTGTTGTTCCAACTCCCAAGCTCTTATCCCCTCTTTTCTCTTTTTGTTCATGTAAAATTGAATGTCTAAAATTGCCTATTACTACCCAAACGAATTTCCTCTCTTTCCCCAAGACAGTTGACTGCTCACTATGCCCAATGTTGATTGTAATTCAGCCTCGTGCTCTCCAATAACTATGGGATGTGACTCTCCCACCCACCCTATGACAAATATTCAATAATTGGGCTCTCATACACTCAACCAGAAAATAGAATCTGTCCCTAAATGATAATAAAATTCAGAAATGTGGGTTTGAATTAATACCCATAAATTATTTCCCTTTTAGACCTCTCTTGGAAATTTTCTAGGCATTCCCCCTCTCTTGTGGATTAATCATCCCCCATCTCTATCCATATCCCAATAGTTGGTATTACATTATATTTATTTACAATTCAGGAAAATACATTTCACATTTACATTGTTTGGCCATAGCCACATTTATATCTACATTATGCATTAATTAAACTAGGGATTATCCCCTCTTTTCTCTTTTTGTTCATGTAAAATTGAATGTCTAAAATTGTCTATTACTACCCAGGCGAATTTCCTCTTTCCCCAAGACAGTTGACTGCTCACTCTGCCCAATGTTGATTGTAATTCAGCCCCGTGCTCTCCAATAACTATGGGATGTGACTCTCCCACCCACCCTATGACAAATATTCAATAATTGGGCTCTCATACACTCAACCAGAAAATAGAATCTTTCCCTAAATGATAATAAAATTCAGAAATGTGGGTTTGAATTAATACCCATAAATTATTTCCCTTTTAGACCTCTCTTGGAAATTTTCTAGGCATTCCCCCTCTCTTGTGGATTAATCAGCCCGCATCTTTGTCCATATCTCAATAGTTGGTATTACATTATATTTATTTACAATTCAGGAAAATACATTTCGCATTTACATTGTTTGGCCATAGCCACATTTATATCTACATTATGCATTAATTAAACTGGGGATTATAGTGGGGATGTTACATTCCCCTTCCCCTACAACTGTGCATCGTCCTCGATGCACCGCACCATGCTGAAATACATATATAAAATTTACATCACAATTCTTAGAAAAATAAAATAAATTATGCAATCTTTACACTCCAACAGCAATCCCAACCATAATCTCTCGTTCTTCTCAACCTGTTGACCTAAGGAATGTGCACCCTTCACTTCCTTCAATCCATCGGGCTACACCATTATTTTATCAGGGCTATCATCATAGGCGACCAAGAATTTCAAAGATGTAGTTCTGATAACTAGCTACCCAAAAATAGAGTCTTGTGTTTTTAGCTTCTATTTTCTTCAAAATTGGAAAAATTTTGTGGGTATTCTTCCCGCATGGTTTCTTCATGCTCCCATGTTGCATCTTCAGGACTGTAGTAGGTCCATTGAACCTTTACCATCCCTATGGATTTGTTCTGGAGCACTTTGACTTTCCGGTCCAAGATGTGTACTGGTTCCACCCAGAAATCCCCTTCGTTTTCCACCTGGATCATAGTCCAATCAATTATGTGGTTAGGTTCAGGCACGTATTTCTTTAATAATTACACATGAAATACATTATGCACTCTCATGGATGAAGGAAATGCTAGTATGTATGCAATTGGCCCTATCTTTTCTAATATTTCAAAAAGCCCACAATATCTTGCTACCAACTTCAGACAACAACCCAATCTTATCAAACTTATTTTTGTTTTAACTTTTAGGAAAACATATTCCCCCACTTTAAAATCTCTAAAAACTGTGTTATTTTCTGCATAACGCTTCCGCATGTCTTGGGAAGCCTTTAAATTCTTCCTGATCCTTTCCTTTTTCTCTTCCATTTCCTTTAACAAATATGGCCCAATGATGGCTTTGTTTGTTGGTTTATCCCAATTCACTTGTGTGTTACACATCCTGCCATACAAAGCTTCAAATGGACTCATTTTTAATGAGGCTTGATACTCATTATTATAAGCAAACTCCACTAAGTGGATATAGTCTTCCCATTTTGATGGTTGATCCATCACATACATTTTGAGCATGTCTTCAATTATCCTATTGGTCTGCTATGTTTTCCCATCTGACTCTAGGTAATATGTTGTACTAAGATTCAAATTTGTCATAAATCCTTTCAACAAACCTTACTAAAATTTGGATGTAAAATTGGAATCTCTATCTAAAACTATTTCCTTAAGCACTCCATGTAAACTGGAAACTTCCTTCATGTAAATCTTTGCAATGTTTGTTGCCTTGTGTCTTGTCTTCATGGGAATAAAATGCATTGTCTTAGTCAATTTGTCCACCACCACCATGATGGAATCATGTTGTTTCATTGTTCTGGGAAGCTTTGTAATAAAACCTATTGTAACCACTTCCCACTTCCATTATGAAATGGGCAATGGTTGTAGCAATTCCACTGGATGTTTATGCTCGGTTTTCCCCTTTTGGCACTCTATACACCAAGCTATGTAGTTAGCCACTTCTTTCTTCATTCCTGGCCAAAAGTATTGGCCCTTTACAGCTGTAATGGATTTCTGATATCCTGGGTGCCCAGCATATTGCACATTGTGCATTTCTCTCAGCACTATATTTTTCAACGCCATGGGATTTGGAACATAAACATTGCCTATATACAAGAGTATTTCATCATCTTTTAATTCATAATTTTTAAATTTTTGTTGTAAATTTCCTGGTTGTAAGTTTTCTTTTATCTGCAAATAAAGTTTATCTAAATGTGTTGCTTCGAGAATTTTATCTTTTAAATGTCTTGTATATGCTAATAGATTAAATATGCACTGCATGGACTCTTCTGTTGACTGCATTAGCCATCTGGTTTTCTTTTCCTTAGATATGTTTAATTTCAAAGTCATACTCACTAAGAAATTCCAGCAACCTAGTTTGGCTAGCATTTAATGTTGGTTGTACAAATAAATGTTTCAGGCCATAGTGGTTTGTTCTTAACTCAAATGTCCTCCCCATGAGGTAATGTCTCCACATTTTTAATGCATGTACAATTGTTGCTAATTCTAGATAATGTGTTGCATAATTTTTCTCATGTTTTTTTAGTTTTTGAGACTCATAACATACCATGTGATCTTTTTGACTGGGAACTCCACCGAGCCCTTCCTTGCACGCATATGTGCACACTACAAAGTCTTCATATGGATCTGCAATCTTTCATATGGGCACACTTGTCAAAATATTTTTCAACTGCTAGAAAGTCTCTTCACATTTTGGTGTCCATTCGAACTTCACTCCCTTTTTTTGCAAAGAAGTGATTGGGCTTGCAATCTTTGAAAACTCTTTTATGAATCTTTGGTAATAACCTGTGAGACCCATAAATGATCTGGCCTCCATCACATTTCTTGGTGTTGGCCATCCTCTAATGACCTCTATATTATCGGGATCGACTGTTATCCCATCTGCTGAAATAATATGTCCCAAGTAACGTATTTTTTTTATAAAAGATGCACTAACTTAGCTTGGCATACAATTTATGTTCTCTTAAAACATTTAGCACCATTCTCAGATGTTCCTCATGATCCTCTTTAGACTTAGAGTAGATGATATCATCTATGAAAACAATTACAAACTTGTCCAGGTACTCCTCGTGTTGATATTATGGTAGTTGCGGGAGGTATTAACCTCCATATGTAACCTTTGACTAGAATAGAATATTCTGGAAGCAAGAGAAACCATAAACATATGTGTGAAAACCCTAAAGGACATGTTGGCTCAACAGAATATATAATTTTAAGGTATTATCCTCAAGGAAGACAAGTCAGCTTCATAGGAAAAAGATAAACAGAAAATATAATTACCAAAAAGGCAGGTCATCCCAGCCAGAAAAGTCATTGGACAGATTAATATAAATAGAGTACGTCTTGGTTCATTTGTTCCCTCACTATCACTTAGGAAACCAGAAACAGTGCGCAAATTTGGAGGAGGAGCAAAAACAACTGCAGTTGTACAGTTTTATCTTGTTCATTCTTTCTGGTATTTTCTCTTGTGTGCTACCCTTGGAGAAAGTGTGCTCTCTTGATTATCTGTTGGTTATGGTGTGGCTTCCTGGAATCATTCTTTCTATCAAAGGTTAAGGTGTTCGGGGATGGATTTGTGCCTATGGTTGGGTGACAATGGTGTAGCATTGTCTATGGTTAAACGAGCACATAAACATTATTATAACACCTCGAACACTCAATTCATTAGACACATAAAAATAGTAGGGGAATTTGATAGTCCAAATGGTACTATCGTGAATTCATAATGCCCATACATTGTTCTGAATGTTGTCTTGCTAATATCTTCTTCATTTATCCTCACTTGATGATAGCCTGATCTCAAGTCAATCTTTGAAAATATTCTTGCACCTTTCCGTTGATCAAATAAATCATCAATCATTGACAGAGGATATTTGTTCTTTATGGTGACCTTGTTCAGTTGTCTAAAATCAATACATAACCTTAAGGTTTCATATTTTTTCTTCACAAAAAGAATTGGGGCTCCCCAAAGCGACACACTTGGGCATATATACCCCTTCTTCAAAATCTCCTCTAGTTGCATTTGCAACTCTTTTAGTTCTGGTGTGTCCATTATGTAAGGTGTCTTGGAAACTAGGGAACCACCTGGCACCAAATCAATAAAGAAATTGATGTCTCTCTTTGGTGGAAATCCTGAGATCTCCTTAAAAACATCTTTAAAATCTCTCAATATTGGATGGTCTTCAAGACTTGTCACTTTATCACTAGCTTCCTCTTCCATGTGGGCTGCAAAAATTTGACATCATTTCTAAAACTCTTTTCCAACTGCATGGTTGAAATCTATCTAACAGCTACAACTCTCGGAATGCCTTGAATATTGCCTTGTTACCCTTTCTCATCAAGACAAGTTATTGTCTTGTTGTAACATTCTAGGACAGCATGGTGTTTTTCCAACCAATCCATGCCAATTAAACAGTCATATGAACCTAGAGGTATAATGTTCACAACTACCTTCATGTTGAGTCCATTCATGTCTATTGGGAAATCTTTAACCAAATTATTGATCCTTCTCCTAGCCCTCGTGGCTAATTGAACTACTCGAGATTTCTTGTGCTTACTCATTTGCAAGTGAAATCTTTCAATAATGTTAGAGTTTATGTAACTATGGCTAGCTCCATAATCAATTAAAATATATATGGGTTGGTTATCAATCTTACCTTCCATTTCAATCATGAGGGGTTGATACTCTGCTTGCATGTTGTCCAAGGCTGCATAAATCCTTGGCATGTTTCATCCAATATCTTCCATTGTTTCAACCACTTGGATGTAGTCGAAAATCCTCTCTTTCTCCTTTATGAGAGTGTCCTTATACAAGTGATTCCCCTCACATCTCCATCATTGTACAGGTTATTGCCTTGCCCTTTTCCCAAAATAATATGTTGTCTTGTGTTCATTTTGGGTTGATTGGCCTTGTTGATTTGCTTGAAAGCTATTCTTGAAAAGGGTGGCTTAAAACTTTTCTTCCTTTGCTCCCTCTTTCCTTTCATCTTCGCATTCCAAGTCTTTTGAAATATTGGCCTCCCTCTGGTGCTCTACTCTTAGAGATGCCTTGCTTTCCTTATGGTCTCCTCCAAAATCTTTGGGTTATCATATTGAATCTTGTCACTGTCGAAGGAGGGTAACCCACTAAGAAACCTTTGGATTTTGATATTTTCATCATTTATGAAGTACTTTAGCAATTCAAAGAACCTCTTCTCATACTCGTCCATTGTCATGTTTTTAAACTTGAGTTCAAAGAACTCTTTCATCTTCCCCTCATAGTAATGCTTAGACAAATATTTCTCTTGGAAATATATTTTGAATTGCCTCCATGAGGCCCTCTTCTCATCAAGATGTTTGGCTTGCTTAAGTTGGTCCCACCACATGGCTTCATTTCCTTGCAAGTGGTAGGTTGCAACTCTTGTTTATACCCTGGAGAGGTAATCATGCAAATGGAAATATTTATTCGTTTCCAACAGCTAGGCCTCAACCTCTTCTTCCTTCCTATGCTCACCATTGAAAGTCGATGGCTTTATCTTCTTGATCTCACCTTGCAAGAAGTCTCCCTCAAGCCTTCTCCTCTGTCTCCTGATAGGGGACACACTTGGGCTACTCATTGGCCATGAATAGCATGATATCTCCTAGTGGATTTCTCTGGGGAAGGATGGTATCTACTCCTACTCCTTGATTGCATGTGGTTCCCACGATCATACATTTTCCTATGGTATTTGGATGTTGTCACTTGTCTAGCACTAGCTTCTTGCTCGGTGCCAGAGTTTTGTTTGACTTGTTTTTACAACATGTTCAAGCTCTAAAGTATTTCTTCATGAGCCTTCATGATCCTTTCATTATTATCTCTATTTCTCTACACTTCTCTATGCAGACTTCTCATAGTTACAGGCTCTTGCCTATCTCTTCTTCTATTGGACTCAGTCTCAGCATTCCCCATGTTGACATGCAGAACTCTAAATTCATTTTCATGACTATAGGACCCGTGGGCATCTTCCATTGTTGTGGTTCTCGTATAGAAACCAGACTGCTTCTTTGAACCTCTAATTCTACAGAAAATTTGCATGCAAACAATTTATGTTAGATGAAAATAAATACATACACAATTTGGAAAAGAAATCATAAATTATTTTGTCCTTTAATACCACTAGTCATCTTCTTTTGAATTGACTGCAAACTTTTCTACTCAAACTAATTTTATGGTTTGATAGATGGATTATCCTCCTCAAGACCTTTCCATCAACTATTTATTTTCTCAATTCTAAGTTCCGAGAAGAAAGTCATGGTCTTTATAAGTTTTGACCAATTTCATTTTTTTAGCCATTAATGCTATAGGTGTCATTTTTCTCTCCCAACACATTTTTAGGTACCCAGAACTCAAATATGGATCTGTGGATGACTTCTACAGTCCATGAGCTTTCCATAGACTACTCTTGGGCCCCAAACTGACTCTTGATATAGGAATTATTCCCTCTAAAATAAATCCGGTACTTAATTTTCACCATTTACTATTTTGCCTATAACTCCTTCATAAGAGCTCCACTTGGCGAACAATTTAGCTTGCTAGAAAGCTCTCTTTGAGCTCTATCATTTTAGAAGTAGAAATTGTGTGTCTTGGACAGACGCACAATTTCATACAAAATTGATTTTTTTTTAAATGTTGTTTAGGCCCTCAAAAATGCCCTGTAAAATGAAGACCTTCAAAAACTGAAATTTTCATGGAAAAGTTCATTAAACTACCATTGTAACAGTCTTTAGATCCAAACCATTGAACTCAAAATTGGGACTAATCCCAATATTTGATCTTCCTATCCTTGCCAAGCTATGGCTAGTCCTCCGCGGGTCTATCAGAACCTTCCCATCAGGAAGCTTCAATTGTTGGGTAAGCCAATTTCCCGAAATTTGTTGTCCAAAACACTGTCGGAATCCTCCTATCAGAAACCCTCCATCGGAAACAGAGCTTGCCACGTTTCTTGACCTTTCTGAACTTCAAACTCTGATAGCCTATCGAGCTCTCTTTGTCGGACCTTTCCATCAGAAACCTTCCTGAATGAACCCTCTGACATCCTCCTTTCGAAGACTTGCACTCAACCTCTACGTGGAATTCTCCTTCACCCTCGACCCTTCCAAGGAAACATGTTTTTCCAATAGATTAGATGGTCATCGATTGTGCTTCTCAACAGCCATGATCATCTCGGGCTCCCAAAATTGTGCATTGGTTACCTCGGTTGGACTGACTTCTCCTCGGATACCAAAACACACCCAAACTTCCGAACGAGCTCTCCCAAAAC
The DNA here is from genome assembly GCA_009831015.1 of Picea engelmannii. Lineage (NCBI taxonomy): Eukaryota > Viridiplantae > Streptophyta > Pinopsida > Pinales > Pinaceae > Picea > Picea engelmannii. Next base: position 75,334 of record ML780848.1, read on the forward strand.
ACCTCCTGCAAATCCAACAGCTAGTAAAATATCTGGCCAATCTAACGACTCATATTATTTTGGTCTTATGTCATCAAAGTCCTCCCTTCGAACTCAACCTTATGCCTGACTCTGAAGTATTTATGAAAACTTCTTCCTTAAGGCCTTTCGAGAATTCCTCGCTCTAATATTATGCAATTGAATCTCGACCGACAATTCTCCAAATCGAATTAATCTGGGTCATCTATCCGCAAAAATTTACAGCCTCCTTGATGTTAATATTATGGTAGCTTCGGGAGGTATGAACCTCTATTGTGACCTATGACGAGATTAGAATATTCTGGAAGGAAGCAAAGAAATGAAGGAAACCCTAGACAAGTTGTCGGTTGCAGAAATATATTTAAAATGAATTTATTAGTACCCAGAAGGAGAAGTCAGCCCCAGTAAAACTGCCCAGACTACTATAAATACAGGGCACCAGTTCTCATTATTCACATCACAGCGATTGCAGAGAGAACTGGATCTGCGCAGGTGCAATAGTAGCTTGTGCGCAAGTTTCTGGGAAGGTGTGCCCTAGCCTCTGGGTGGGATTATCTTATCAGCTTGGTTTCTATTCTTGCTTGGTGCATTAGCCTCTCTTGGCTATTGGATTGCTACCAGGATTCTCTTCTCTATCAAGGTCAAGGTGCTCGGATGGTGGCTTCAGCCTATGATTGAGTGACGAGGGTATTGTCAATGGTAAAACGAGCAAAATCTTCTATATTCTAACAAGTTATGGGCCCACACCCCATTCATTCAGCCTAAAATGCTAGAAGGAAACATAGCCGCTAGGATATTGAGCTCGCTGAGGAATTGTCGCTAGGGTTACTAGCAAAAGCAGCTTCCAAAAACACTACTGCTAGGGTTACTAGCAGAAGCAGTTGCAGAAACCCTAAATCTTCAATACGACACCTTGTGATGGAGCATCTCGCTCAAGAAGAAGATATTCAGATGTGCCCTAACTCAGCGCACCTCTTGGCTCTCTCAGAAGACAGAAATGA
>ML780848.1:96788-141435 GCA_009831015.1 Picea engelmannii
AAATATATGGGCATTACACCCTGGAAGACAAAGGTTATAAAATCACTTTCTCAGAAGGAAGAGTTCTTGCTTGGCACAAAGACTCTCATATAAGCTCTTCCAAAGTAATTGGTGTCTGAGAAACTAGCTTGTACAAGTTGACCATCAAACTTGTTCAAGCCTTATTACATGACACTATCAGCTTGAGTGAGTTATGGCATAGAAGACTTTCTCACATTCCTTATAGAGCTCTTCCACTATAGGGAAAATGGTAACAGGTCTACCAAAGATACAGATTCAACATAAAAGTGTTTTCAAAGGTTGTTCCCTTGGAAAAAATGTTAAAGGATCATTTCCTAGAAGTGACAACATATCCAAAGAAATCTTGGACTTAATACATTCAAATGTATGTGGGCCAATGACTGTTGCATCCTTAAATGGGTACTTATACTATGTACTCTTCATAGATGATCACTCCAGGAAAACTTGGATTTACTTTCTGAACAAAAAGGATGGAGTCCTTACCAAGTTTCAAGAATTCAAAGCTCATGTAGAAAACCTGACCTGAAGAAAAATCAAAATAACAAAAAGGATGGAGTCCTTACCAAGTTTCAAGAATTCAAAGCTCATGTAGAAAACCTGACCGGAAGAAAAATCAAAATATTGAGATCGGACAATAGAGGAGAATACACCTCAAAAGAATTCAACAGTTTTTGTATTGAAGTGGGAATCAAGAGGGAGTTCATAGTTCCTTACAACCCTCAACAAAATGGGGTTGTTGAAAGGAAAAACAGAACTATCATTGAGGCAACTAAAGCAATGATACATGATCAGAGTCTACCTATGACTCTATGGGCAAAAGCTTGTATGACAGCATTATATGTCCAAAACCGTAGTCCTCATCAAATCCTGAACAACATTAATCCAGAAGAAGCATTCACCAAAGTGAAGCATGAGATCGGACACTTCAGAATATTTGGATGCCCAGTGTACCTTCATGTACCCAAAGAGAAGAGATCCAAACTAGAAATTTCTGGAAGAAATGGTACATTTGTAGGATATAGTGAATCCTCAAAGCCATATCGAATATACATCCCAGGCCAGAGACAAATTGAAGTAAGCAGAGATGTTACTTTTGAAGAAGAAGAAGCCTTCCAGAAATCCAGAGAAACTCAAATGGAAATTGATAGTGAAACAATACCTCCTCCTCCTTCAGCAGTTTAGACAGAGACAGATATTATTCCAGATGAGCCAACAGCTCCAGTTGATCTAGTTGCTCCAGCAAACTCAGTTGCCCCAAGCAACATACCCAGAGACATCATAGTTGGACATAAAAGACCTGCTTGGGCTCGACAAACTTTAGAAGAAGCAGAAGGGCATAAATCCCCACAAGGAGCAACCAAAGAAAGCAAGAGACCAAAGAGATTCTCAAGCTACCTTTCATCCATAACCCACATTATTGACTCAGAGCCAACTAGTCATGGAGAAGCCTCAGGTGAACAAGTATGGCAAGATGCCATGACTGAAGAATACCAATCTATACTAAAAAATGATGTATGGGATGTTGTTCAAAGACCAGAGGAAAAGACTGTAGTGACTTCCAAATGGATTTACAAAATCAAACATGTTGTTGATGGAAGAATTGAAAAATACAAAGCAAGATTTGTGGCTAGAGGGTTTTCACAAATAGAGGGAGTCAGCTATGAACAGACTTTTGCAACTGTATCCAGATATACCTCCATTCGATCCATCTTTGCACTAGCTGCTTCCATGTGTTGGAAGCTACATTAGATGGATGCAAAGACAGCTTTTCTCAATGGTAAAATTGAGGAAGAAGTTTATATTGAGAAGCCAGAAGGTTTCATTATACACAACGAAAAATCTCATGTATGTAGGTTGAAGAAAGCCCTATATGGTCTAAGACAAGCACCATGTGCTTGGTACGAGAAAATGCATGGATTTCTAATGAGTTTGGGCTTCAACAAAAGTGTAGTTGATCCAAACTTGTATTATCACATTGATGGCAATGAATCTCTGATTTTAGTCTTAAATGTGGATGATCTTTTCCTCACCAGTTCAGAGAGACTCATTGCAGAATGAAAGCAAGCATTAACTGACAAACTTGAAATGAAGGATTTGAGCCTAATGCGTTATTTCTTGAGACTAGAAGTATGGCTGAGAACAGATGAGATTTTCCTAAGTCAAGGAAAATATACTATGGAGATACTGAAAAAGTTCAGTATGACAGAATGCAAATCCATGCCTACTCCAATGGTAATGGATTTAAAGAAAATGAGTGACACTAATTCAAGAGACATAGATCCACATTTATATCGACGTCTTATTGGATCTTTGATGTATATGGTTAACACCAGACCGGACATTTGTTATGCAATGAATGTGCTTAGCTAGTTTATGAGCCAACCAAAACATACACATTGGATAGCTGCAAAACACGTATTGAGATAGTTACAAGGCACAATTGGTTATGGCCTGAGATATGCAGCCAATGTGGACTTAAGCTTGGAAGGCTATGTCGATGCAAATTGGGCAGGAAGTGCAGTAGATAGAAAGAGCACCTCAAGTTGTTGCTTCACCTTAGGATCAGCGATGGTTTCCCAATGTAACAGAAAACAAAGCTTTGTGGCTTTAAGTACAACAGAGGCAGAGTACATTGCACTAAGTGTGGCAGTTTGGGAAGCAGTATGGCTTCGCAAACTTTTGACTAACTTATTTGATCATGAGATGGATCTAAATACCATTCATTGTGACAACCAAAGCTGTGTACACATACAGTATCTTTCTACTCATGAACAAACTGCAGATATATTCACTACACCACTTGCCAAGATAAAATTCGAGTATTTCTGTGAGAGACTTGGCCTGGTGGAAAACACCTCCCTAGTTGAGAGGGAGTGTTGATGATTACAACTATGTGAGATATTCTCCAACGTACAAACTTGTGAGATGTGGATCATTGCAGCTATGTGAGTCTTTCTCTCAACTTACAAACCTGAGAGAAATCTCCTAAGAAGGGTATGTGGTTCATGCCTGAGACAGAGCTGGAATGTAGAGATGACCTCCTCCATTGAGAAAGTTGAGAATAAATACAGATGATTATCCAGTGAGAAAGGTGATCTATTGAGTTAGACGTTCCTTTGGCCGAGCACAAGGTGAACGTGTGAAATCCCAAAGTGTTGGGTGCATCGTCGTGTGAACATAAATGAAGATGATGTATTAGCCTCCTCTGAGCAGCAGAGCTGACGAGAAGACTCCAGATGATTCTCCTGTGTGAGGCAGTGGGAAAGAAGATCTGTAGAGTGGGCGTGCATGTGGACAAGCACAGGTGAACATGTGAAGATTTGGTTCTTTTGTGTAATGCAGTGAATCAGAGATAAGACATCCCTATGGATGTGCCCCTAGTGGATGAGCACTAGTGGGTGTACAAGATCCCTTGCTATATATTGTTCAAGAGTCAAACCTTCATATAACCCTAATTGTTATGTAAAGGGTACAGGTCGGCACCATTTTAATGTGATTAATAATAAATGTAAAAGATAATTAATCTAGTTAATATTAATTATAATGTGACTTAGAGAGGTCGGCCCTGTTAAGACAATAGACACTTTTGTTGATGGGACAAGTCTAATATAAGTAAAGGAAGATTCCCCATTGTGGAATCATATCCTTCATGTGAGTTTGGAAATTTCAACAAGTACACTTCTTTGGGAAAAGGGTGCACCTCTCTCGGGTGCTAGAGTTCTAGGGTTTAAGCACCCTCTTGTGCGCTAGGGTTTATCTTGGTGGTGAAGGTCTTTCTCTTGAGAAATATAGCAAAGGATTTGGTTGGGTTTTCTTCCCTTGTTGAGAAGGGTTTCCCAGGAAACTTCTTGTGTTCTTGTGCATGGTGATTCTTCTTGTGATCTTGGTTGCTGCAACATTCTTGTGTATGGTTAAGACAAATACAAATTATAATGAACTACACGCTTTACCTAGATTATTGAAAAATCAACAGAAAAGAGACAGGCCATGGTTGACTAATAAAACTGAGGAGATCCAAGATCCCAGTAAATCGCGCACCAAGTCTGTTGCCGAGAGATTACTCATGCGCATCGTTCAGCTAGAGCTGGTTGAAGGTGAAAGCAAGGGAATTGATGAAAGGCAAAAGAAGTTAGGTGATGAAAGCGTGAATGTTCAGAAGTTGTCGCAGCAACTAAAGCAAGTGCAACACGCTATTGTCGAGCTTTATCAAGAAAACAAAGAGTTAAGAAGAAAGATGACAGAAAGTATTGTTGAAATGCCAGCGTTGTAGAGATGAGCAGGGAATGTAACTTGGCTGAAAAATACAACTCAGAGAGGCACAAGATGTAATTATACAATTGTGGGAGGAACATAGGGTGTCAAAAGAAAAAATCGCAGAGCATTTCAAGGAGTGCAGACCAGCCATTGATAATGCCTTTGTAACTCTCGCTAGTGCTCAAGCGAAACTGAAAGGAAACGCGGTCTTGTGGAAACAGGGGAAGAGTCTGAGAAAACGGAACTAGTCTCTTAGAAAAACACTCATAGTTTTAAGGTTGTAGGTGAGGCCGGAGGCATGAGTAAGACAACCCCATTTTGTCTTTTTTTATCATGGCATGGAATCTTCCTCCGTGCATATCTTGTTTTATTACGTTAACAAGAAGTCTGGCGCGGAACCTGCGCAGTGAATATTCATCGTGTAGATGTTGTTAACTTACCTACTAAGGAGGGCAGGTATAAATGAAATGCATGCCAGCTTTGGAAGAGATGCATGGTCTCCCAACCGTCACTGCTACCTGGAGTTGCATGAGCGACCGCAAACGGACATCTGCTACACCAACTCGCCACGTGCATGCTATAGTCAGTGATCGAACAGCAGCAACCAGAGCTCGTTATACAAAGGTGACAGAGTTTCCAATAGTACACCCGATTACTCAGGCACCCCTTGAAAGAAAACGTCGATTTATCACAACCTGATGACCGAATCTTACTCATGACCGGATGATTGAGACAAATATGTCGGTTATGTTATGATTGGGTGCAGTCGGGTTTCTATTTTTGGTAAACTCTATTGAAAAGGTTGTCCAGGGGGGAAGTAATTGAATCCAAGATTCTAGGGGAAAGTAGTTTGAGGCATAGCAGCCCAAGAGGGCGTTAGTTTTCTATATATTGAATATTTTCGATGTAAGCCAGGTTGGCAAAGTAGTGTAGAAAGAGGACGCTTGAATGTAATCTTTGAATCTGATGGAAATATAATGCAAAGGTCCTGAAGTTTGATGAAAAGATTCTAATGGTGGTGGTTTGATGTATTGTGATCCTATCTTCATATGTACTTCATGTTTCCTGCAAATTCATGTCTATTTTCTTTGTTTAAATTGAAAATATTTAAGGAGCTTAAAATTCATCGTGCGGAGCTTTAGACTCAACCATTTAAACTCTATGTTTTTCTTATGGGTAAGTTAGAATTCATATTTAATGGTGCTCTGCTTTGCTTTATGTTCTCCTTTATTTCACCATACACAACGACATTAAAACTGAAATTCCATGTCCTATTTATCCTTTATCCTCTCAAAGCTTCCCTTACCAGTCAATGGTTTCTCTCATTTTCAGAGGGTCGACTCCATAGCCCAAAGTACTATATTTCCTTGCAAACGAAACCATAAAACATTTCCTCAAATATATAAATCTAGTCGTGAATCCAAAGTTATTATCTATCAGAGACTAGGTCTCAGAGAGAGCCCTCTCTAGATTGGAAAGGCTAGTTTCCAATCTTAAGGTTGGTTTGTAGGTTACCTTGGTAGGTCGTTCTTCTTCAGCTCAACAATTTACTGAGTGCTAACCTCTTGGCGTCGTTGTCGGGGACAGAATTGAAAATCTTCCCTGGCAAAATGACTAGAGTTGTAGATTTGAATCCTGAGGGTAACAGTGAATCAGACACCTATATTGGTTGAAACTTACTTTACCCCGACGACTTCATTGAATAAGATCAGTAACGTAGAGTAGTCTGAATCAGAAATCCTGGCTCCTAAGAAAGTTTACAATAGAGGAAACCCTGATCCAGAGCCTGCAGCATCTACTTCTGATCCTGAAAAACATCTGCGCAAAGGAAAGGAAAGGATAGCGAACCCTATATGTTACCTGGACAGCAACCTATCTTTACCTAAAGACAGGGTAAAAAGCATTGATGACCTTGACTTCGATTTACTATTAGAACAAACTCTGTTCAGGTCCATATCAGAATCCTATTTGAATGAAATCATTTTCGATGAGAAAAAGTTCCAATCTTTGATACTGACCAACCCCCCGCGAATTGTCGTAATCCCCACTCAGACTATTCATCCAGATCAAATTCCTCCTAGATTCATGGCCACCATATTCGCCCCTCTCACCTTGCCGGCACAATTACATGATTTGCCTCGGAATTATAATCAGAGAATTACGTTATACGATGTTGAAGGAAATGTTTCGGCTCAAAAACACTTAAATTGGTTTAATGACTTTGTCGGCCTGGAAGAGGTAGATCATGAGGATGCAAAGATGAGATTGTTTGCACAGAGCCTCTCAGGGGAGGTCAGAAAATGGTTCAAAGCTCTTCCAGCAACGAGTATCCCTAATTTTGCAGCTTTAGAAACACTTTTTCTTGCTAGGTGGGGTGATAAAAAGAACCGTCTTTAGTTACTAACTCAGTACAATAATATAAAAATATCATCAAATGAAACAGTGCAAGAGTTCTCAACCAGATTTATGAAAGTTTATAATTTGATTCCCACAGAGGTCAAACCTCCTCCTGGAGTTGCCCAACTTCGATATGTTGATTCTTTTGACAGTGACTTCACCTTGCTATTAAGAGAAATAAGATCTAATACATTAGATGATATGATGAGCGATGCAATCGAAGTGGAAGTGAATTTAATGGCATCAGGGAAGATCAAACATAATCTCGACAGAAGTGGGAAGAAGGTCCAAGGGGAAGCGCAACCCTCTACGTCTCTATCATCAGATGAAAATTTTGACTTCATGATGAAGACAATGGAAAGACTCATGGAAAGGATGGTCGTGGAGAACAAGCCTGCCACTAGGGATCAAAATGATTTTCAACCTAGAAATCAAAATTTTAGAAGAGCCCCAGTTCCACAGATCAGGCAATGAGTGTTAAGTGGACTATTCAAATCATGAGAATTATTGGTCAGTTGTGACTAATACTCATGGATATGGGTCATAGATTAATGGCTTACACTACGCAGTTAATCCCAGAAATGATATCTAATATGTTGCACTGTGAAAGCCCCTCTATGAGATCAAGGTGATCAACAGATAAAACCTCCTTTCCAAAACAACTATGCAAACGAAGATTTTGATCAAATAATCCAAGACCAAATGCATTGTTGCGATGATACAAAAATATACGTGTTCTTAACAAAAGGAGAGCACGATCAATTTATGGATGAGAATGACGAGTTTATGCAGGAGAATGATGATATGTTGTCATCGAAAACATAATAGTTTAGGAAAGGATACCACAACGCTATTATGCAGTTTCAGAAGTAGTATAACCTTAGAAGTAAAAATGCGCTTTTTTTTTTCCAGAAGAAAAGTAAAAAGGCGCTTGCAGAGCTTCCAAAGGCGAATCCTACAAAGGAACTTCAAACAAATGTCCCTTCTTCAAGCCAATCGAAGAAAGATAATTCAATCATGGATGTAATGGAGAAAGGAAAATCAAAAGAGGAACCCCCAAAGAAAGCACCTAAGACAGGAAAGAAAGCGGTCATCAAAAAGGTAGAAAAAACTATGTCTCCTTTTAATGTTGAAAGCGAAATAGCTAAAATCAAAATATTTTTTCTGTTTAATGAGTTGATCAAGAATGGAGAATATAGAAATCAAATCATTAAAATGTTAAAGATGGAAGAAGCTCCTGACACCTTGAACATACAAGACGACCACCCTTCCATCTTATTTGGCCCGTGCGTGGAAGAAAGTGGTGATGTTGATGATGTTCCTCCTTTCTATGTTAGCCTTAAAATTCATGACATGACCTTACATAATGCCATGCTAAATTCAGGCACATCACATAATCTCATGCCCAAGGTGGTCATGGATGAGTTAGGCCTAGACATTACAAGACCTTATAAAGATCTTTTCTCCTTTGACTCAAGGAAGGTGAAATGCTTAGGTTTGATCAAAGATTTGGTCGTATCATTGTCTCAAATCCCATCGAAAAATTTGGTCATGGACGTGGTGGTTGTCGACATCCCTCCAAAATTTGGCATGTTGTTATCTCGATCTTGGGCTGCAAAATTAAAGGGAACTTTGCAAATGGACATGTCATATGCCACTATCCATGTTTTTGGCCAAGAAAGGAGGTTGTACAGAGAAGTGTTGCTCAAGTACATGGTGAGTAGCAAAAATCAACCAAATAATCATCCTATTTACTCTATTAACACCGAAGTTGATTCCTCTATTTTTTATAATAACTTGAGTTTTGAAGAGGAGAAGCCAACAGTTGTCCTAGCTATCAAAGACAAAACTGAGCATCGAACAGAGGAAATTATAGATCAGAAAAACAACGCAGAAGATGAAAAAAAGAATATGAGTTTTGATGGAGCTGCTAGCAGGGAAGGAGCTAAAGCTAGTGTGTGGATTAACCCTCCCAAGGTGGGTACAAAACTATGTTCTTACAAGATCACTTTTGATTGTACTAATAATATGGCCAAATATGAGGCATTGATTTTGGGTTTGAAGACTTTAAAGGAATTGGGTGCTAGAAGGATAGTTGTACATGGGGATTTTGAGCTCATCATTAACCAGGTAAAGGGTATATATTAGTCCAAGCATCCTAGATTGAGAGCATATAGAAATTTAGTGCTTGATCTCCTTAAAGAGTTTTCATAATACAATTTGTCTGTGATTCCTAGGGGGGGAAATCAAATTGCAGATGCTTTGGCTACTTCAGCTTCGGTTTTCAAAATTCCAATTTTCGCAAATAAGAAGTATGAAATTGAAGTCAAACATAGGCCAGCAGTACCTGATAACATTAAATATTGGCAAGTGTTTGAAGACAACAAACATGTGGAAAGGTTCCTTCAAATGAGTGATGAATTTGCTAATGTGAATATTGATGATGAGTGTTGTTGTGAAGTAAATGAAGACACATTTGTGTTCATAAATAATGACCTTTTTCAGAATCGGATAGTTGGTAGAGATATAGTGCAGCTGAAAAATAACATTATCATCAAAGGCTTGGTCCCATTGGAAAAGTTTTTTTACGACAATGATGTAGCGAGAAATCCTACAATCACTGTGAACGATGAGGATATAGAAGATTGCAACATTGGAACTCAAGAAGATCCCAAGACCATCAAACTGTCAAAAACGCTCAATCTGGAAATCAAACAAAGGTATATCAGCCTTATGAAAGACTTCATTGATGTCTTTGCATGGAGTTATGAAGATTTGAAGGTCTATGACACTAAGGTAATTCAGCATGTAATTCCCATCAAGGATGACCATAAACCGTTCAAGCAAAAGTTGAGACAAATCAAACCTATGTTGTTGTGATTGATTGAAAAAGAGGTAAGGAAGTTGTTTGATGCCAAGATTATTGTGTCCTTAAGATTTTCCAAGTGGGTGGCTAACCTTGTGTTTGTCAGGAAGAAAAGTGGTGAGATAAGATTGTGTGTATACTTTCGAAATCTAAACAGGGTGTCTCTCAAAGACAATTATATGCTTCCTAAGATGGATTACATATTGCAAAAGGTGGTGGGATCTTAGAATATGTCAATGCTTGACGGTTTTTCTAGATACAACCAAATTATGGTGCACCCTGATGACCGGGAGAAGACAACATTTACAACACCTTGTGGTGCTTTCATGTATGCAAAAATGCAGCAACTTTCCAAAGGGCCATGGACATAGCCTTTATCGATGAGAAGGATAAGTTTATTGTGATTTACTTGGATGATATCATTGTGTTTTCAGATTCTGATGACCAACATCTCGAACATCTAAGAAAGGTTTTCCAAAAATGTAGAAAGTTTGGCATCTCACTAAATCCAAAAAATCAAACTTTGGAATGCAAAAAGGAAAATTGTTTGGACACATCATTTCAAAACAAGGCATAAAATAGACCTTGGCAAAGTGGAAGGAATTCTGAAGATCGACACTCCCAAGAGAAAGAAAGAGGTACAGTTTTTCCTAGGAAAGGTGAATTTTTTGAGGAGGTTCATTCCCAACTTGGTTGAGATCATAAAGCATATCACAAATATGGTCAGGAAAGGAAATGAAATAAAATGGACTCTTGACGCTAGGAAATCGTTTGAAGATATTAAAGTGGCGATGACCAAAGATCCAGTGTTACCTTGCCCGAATTTTGCAAAGGATTTTATCTTATTTTCCTTTGCCTCAGAACACACCATTGTTAGCGTTTTTTTGCAAAAGGATGAGCAGAACTTTGAAAATCCCATAGCTTATTTCAGTAGGACATTGAGAGACTCCCCACTAAGGTATGACATCATGGAAAAACAAGCATATGCCTTGGTGAAGGCCCTTAAAGAATTCAGAACTTATATATTGCATTCCCATGTCATTGCTTATGTACCTAGCAATTATGTAAAGGATATTTTGACTTGGCCTAATCCTGAAAGGAGAAGGGGCAAATGGATCACAATAATGTTGGAGTATGACCTTGAAATCAAGCCTACATAGTTTATTAAGGGTCAAGGGCTAGCAAAATTAATGGCGCAGTCAAATTGTGATGTTTTGGGAATCAATTTTATTGTTGATTTGTCGGAAAATCCACAAGAAGAAGCAGTCCCACAGATATCTCAAAAGTTCATTAATTCGCCTTGCTACGTTGACGTTATTTACGGGTTAAGAAATTTACAAGCTCCTCCTGAATTGAACAAAACCAAAGCCATATTTTTTAAGTTGAAAGCAGCTAAGTTTTGCATTACGGACAATTCTTTGTATTGGGAAGCTCCGGGTGGGATCTTACTAAATTGTTTGTGGGAGGAAGAAATGAAAAACGTTATTAAAGAGTTTCACAAAGGAGATTGTGGGGGGCATCATTATTGGAAGACCACTACACACAAAATATTGAGGGCGGGATTCTATTAGCCCAGTATTTTTTCCGATGTATACAAGGAAGTTTCCAACTGCCACGAATGCCAGATCTTTGATGGGGGAAAAAGTTGCAGCCCCTACCTTTAAAACCTATCTCTATTGAAGCACCGTTTATGCAATGGGGTCTTGATTTTATAGGAGAAATTTATCCACCATCTTCATCTCAGCATACGTGGATACTGACAACCACGGACTACTTCACCAAATGGATCACCCACAAGGAAATTTATCAATATTGTCATCATTCAGTTTTTAGAGAATAATATCTTGTCTAGATTTGGTTGTCCAATCAAGATCACCACTGACAATGCAACAGCATTCAAGTCTAAGAAGATGGAGAAATTATGCAATGACTATATTATAAATCTGGGCCATTCCACAGCTTATTACCCACATGGTAATGGATTGGCAGAGTCGTCTAACAAAAGTTTGACCATGATTATTAAGAATCTTTTGCAAGAAAACAAGAAATTTTGGCACAAAAATCTTATCTATGTGTTATGGGCTGTTGGAATCACCACTAAAAATTCCATCTCCACATCACCTTTCCAGATTGTATATGGTACAGAGGCGGTTTTTCCCACCTCATTGGGATTGCCCAGTGAGGAGATTTTTGCAAGACCAAGAAGTTGAACCAAGCGACTCTCTAAGGAGAATAAATCAATTGGTCCATGTGCAAAAAATGAGAGAACAGGTCTTCAATAAAGCATAGTTGCACCAAGACAAAATGAAAATAATTTTCGACAGACACACTAAAGAAGAAGATTTCAAGGTGAATGATTTGGTAGTAAAGTGGGACACAAGAAATGAAGATAGAGGGAGGCATGGGAAGTTTGATCATCTTTGGATGGGGCCATTCAAGATAATCGTGTACCATGGGAACAATGTCTATTTGCTGCAAGAGCTTAATGGAGATCTCACTGGTGGGGGGGCTATGAATGGCAGGTTTCTCAAACATTATCTTGTTTAGAAAAAAAAAATCAGTCTTTTCACGTCATTGTAAATAACCATTTTTATTTTCAGAGAAAGTGTTTCGAGTCGGCAATCATTAGAAAATTGAAGCCCGAAGTGAAGGCCCTAAGTTTATGCCGAGTTTAGTCATAGTTGTGTCAAGGAGGTCTGGAATGAGTTTGTTTCGTCATTTTATAGTCTTTAGGTCAAATAAAACCCAATGATCAAGCACCTAGTCTGTTGTTCTTTGCCACCTCAATGAGAGGATAGCATCCTCAGTGGAGCCAGCTGTTAGCACCATGATTTTTGAAGTTAGAGTTAGTCCTAGATGAGTTGTGGTTCGTGCATCAAAGCATGTGAGGTCAGCGACCTAATAATGAACAGGTCGAAATCAGCAAGTAACAGGTATGGCCCTTGGAGTCGGGAAAGGGTGTAATGATTAGTCATGTGCGATTTGTAAAGGTCCATTTCCCTAAATATAGAGTCCTGTCAAAAAAGGGAAATTTGTGTGCCGAAGATTGAGGCAAGTTGTTGGGATAAAGGTCACTTCGAAAGATATAACGAACATCATCACCTAATCATGAAGTCAGAAAGGTGAAAAATCACGGTGCTCCTATCATTTGTACTTTGCACACTTCAAAGTGTACCCGTCGCACGAGTTTGTTGCACAAATCTTCAACCTGCTTTCAAACTTCTCGTCGCCAAGGATTTATCGTCCTCTTCCATGATTCCATTCCTTATTCGTTCAAGTATAAATACTGGTCACCCTACATGCCTCTCATTTACTTTCCGTATTTGTCTGTTGTCCATGGTTTTTTCTGCAAGCTCTGGAACCCTTCGTTGTGTGAAAGATGATTACCATTGGTCGTATTGCAAGTCTATTGATTCGAGTTGTCGCGTCTCCTTCATCATTTTCAGTCATTACTTAAATTTTGTTGGAGTTCACTACAAACAAGCATTTTGGACGTTATTTCTTCTCACGGTCATCCTTTCTTCTTTGGAATTTCCTCTTGTCGTGTTGGCTTTCTCACCGCGCACAAAATTCATGTCTAGTGACCAGTCTCCCAATGCTTTGCTATTATGCCCAGTTCTTCCACTGCATCGTAATTTTCCGTCGCAATTCCCTACCGCGACAAGCCTCCCATAGTTGTTTGCCAACGCGACGAGTTTCCCCACTATGTCGAACTTTTCCATCACGCCTTACTATCGCGCCATGAACTCCTGTGGCTGATTTTGTTTGTTGCGCAAAGATTTTGTTACTGTCTTTCTGACAGTCTCTAAGAAGTTTGTCATTCTTATTTTCCGCGTAGAGAGGGTGTTACAATTCATTACCGTGCGCGTGAGATAAATATATACTAGCATCGTGGCAATGTCCCAAAGCATAAGAAAGAAGGTGAGAAGTGGCAGGGTCGTGAGGTCTGAACCTTAGGACCTAGAGCTAATAAATGAAGACTCGGCAATCAGGGTGTCTTTTGAACAAGCCATATGTATGCGCTTCTGCGAGAAGATTAAAGGATATAATGTGAAGTTGGCTGAGCAGTTATCCCTAAATTTTACTGGGGTCAGCGCGACCATTGGGGGAATCACCTTCTGAGTGACAGAAGAAACTTTGTCAACTTCAACAGAAATCCCTCCGCACGGCTAAGTAGTATTCCCTAAATTTTACTGGGGTCAGCGCGGCCATTGCGGGAATCACCTTCCAAGTGACAGAGGAAACTTTTTCAACTGCGACAAAATTCCCTCCGTGTAGAGAAAAACGGTTTAAAGACATGCCTTTAGACACTTCATCAAACCCAACTGTCTAAATGGGAAAATTGGAGCCAGCGTTCCAAGCCAGTACCTCCTAGAGTCTTTCCAAAAGATTCTAAAGGTAATCAGAAGATATTTCAATTGTGAAGGAAGGTTTGACAAGGTGTACCCATATCACATCAGGTTGTTGATGCACTTCACAGGGAAAAACCCTTTGAATCTACCTTTCTTCTTGTATCGAAGCTTGGGAAAGATGGTAGACAGCGTCCGGGCCAAGGCTAACCAACTGGGGAACAATTTATTCCATTTGTCATTAATCAAGTTGTTAGTGGTCGAAGAATTGAGACATTTGAACATGAACTGGGATTCATTTATGATTGCGGTTAACATCCCCAGAGACCCCAAAGGAGACATTCCTCTATCTGCAAGGGAAACAACGCTCCATAGCACAGGGGCGAGAAAGGATGAAGGCACAAGAAAGAGAAAGGGAAAGGAAATAGAGGACTCATCGTCCCACCAGCCAACACCCTGGAAAAGAGGCAGGCCAAGGTTGACCAATAAAATTGAGGAGATCCAAGCTCCCAGTAAAACGCGCATCAAGTTTGTTGTCGAGAGATTACTCATGCGCGTCGTTCGGCTAGAGTTGGTTGAAGGTGCAAGCAAGGGAATTGATGAAAGGCGAAAGAATTCAGGTGATGAAAGAGTGAATGTTCGGGAGTTGTTCCCGCAGCTGAAGCAAATTCCACTATGAAGGTTTTACTAAATTAGGGGTTGTCAACACTAGCATTGAGGTCATAGCATCCTTTAAGTTTGAGAATAGTAACGTCCTCAGCCACCCAGGTTGGGCCACATCACCCAACCCATAATGTTTCTCGTTAATAGCATTAATCACATGCTCTGAAAACCACAATATAACATCATCCAACTTATTATTGAACAATACAATTATAAAATATACTGCGCAGATTCTACACTGACACAAGTCCGCGCAGTTTAACTATAAGTAACACACTCAGCCCAAACTTGAGTCGCACCACACAACTTATAACAGCCGAAGCAACATTCTTTTTTTAACACAACTTTAAGCAACAGGAGTAACTCAATAACTGTGTGCACTAGCATACTGATCACAAAGCACAATCTTGCACACAACCATCTAGGGATTTTGTGCTAACTCTAATTTCCTTGTGTGTGGAATCTAATTCCCTGAATGCACACACAAATTCCAGCCTCTTGGTGCACATGATACTTTCATGTGCACCCAGACACCCAAACCTCTTCTTGATGACTCATAACCAAAATCACAAGGTTAACTTAACATGTAAGGCTATCATCAACTAACATACTCATGCACAACTACAAATACAAGCTATAAGCACCATACTTACATGTGCAAGCAATGTTAAACAAAATAACAACAATTACTTATATGTGACTACATACAAGAATTAATCCATATCAAGCATAGACATATATGCACATAGTAAACAAGACAAGCACATAAGGAACACTTATCTTTTATGAAAGTCACCAACTGCACACATAACTCAAACGTTCCTCCCATCCATAGACTTTGTTGCTCAAAAGATTTCAACAACAGGTCACCCTCGAGCTAGGGCTTAACTCCACCAGGGAAAAAGGGTCCCTAGCGACAAGCTAATGGCTGATCCTCAACATAATTGATCAATCTTAAGTGTCTGCTACTGCAACTAGCCCACGGTTTCTCATTCCCCATGCACCTGTCACACTCAAGGAAGTGTGACCCTTCTCTGCTCAACAGTCCTTCGGCTACCCCACTTCCCTTCCCAAAGTTACCAGCAACATGTCGAACATGAAGTCTTCGAGCCCTGCGACTAATGCTTAGCGCACTAGGGAACAATTCTCAGCAATACTCTCACCTGGAGAGTATGCTCACGGGTCTAACAGCCACTTCACAACAGCCAATCTCTCACACACAGAGACTGCTCACGGTTTTTCAACCTGTCTTCTCGACAGTAAAACATTGGTTACAACCCCTCAACTCCTTACAAGCTCCTATGTGCAGCTAAGGTAATAATCATATTTTCCATACAATCTGACCACCTTCTACTCACGAGAGCCTGCAACATCCATAATCCTCCTCTGAATGATCATAATAATCCCATGATGCAATAATGCCCAAAATACATTAAGGCCAACAATATATATTGTTTTCCTTCCACTTGACACTTATCACATTTAAAAATAGTTTGAAGCCACTTGGTGACTCGTTCCCTACCCTCRGGAACTTAAGATAAAAACATATCCACTCTACACTTCTCATAAATATTATAAAATATTCCTCAAGACTTAAGCCTCACCCACTTTTCCCTTTTCCAGTCGAGTCAGACCCCCATCTCTTTTTGTCTGAGTTTGTCTRTGCACAGCGATGCAATATTATATTAATAACAATGATTAAATTTACATGGATAGGTGCATTGGCCTATCTGCTTCTCAGCTCACCAGCCTCATACTCACACGGGCTCCCTGGCCTCAATACATATATGGCCATTATCGTGCACTTCCATGTCAATACCACGCACTTACCCAAGTTCGTTTAACACGATGCAATGTGCACACTTACCCAGGTGCGCACGATACACAAAATGTGTGCACCATGTCTTTGATAACAATTCTTCGCGCACTTACTTAGATGCACGCAACACCAAAACTAGGTGCCAACAGCTCACGATCCTATATGTACAATTACAATGGATCTGGATCAAGGACATTACAAGAATGATAAGGTATCCTCTTCATTCCACACAAATTAATTCTTCTTCAAGAAAGATGTGAGCGGTGTTGCAATGTGTACATAGTTCTGAACATTTTTTTTATAATATCCCAGAAGACCCAAAAATCGTCTCGCATCCTTGATTTTCATAAGAATGGACCATTTTATGTTAGATTGAATCTTTTGAGGATCAACCTTGACACCTTCATGTCACACTATATGACCCAAATACTCTACTTCGTGTTTCTAAAAAGCACATTTGGACATTTTTTCATGCAATTGATTGTTCTCAAGTGTTTGTAGGACTTTATCCACATGTTTAAGGTGTCCCTCCCATTATTTGTTATAGATAAGTATATCATCAAAGAAAACCAATACAGACTTTCTAAGATAAGGTTGGAATATATTGTTCATGGGGCTTTGAAAAGTAGGAGCATTAGTCAACCCAAAAGACATGACCAAGAACTTATAGTGCTCATCATGTATTCTAAAAGTTGTTTTGGGAATGTCTTTTTCCGTCAATCTAATTTAATGGTATCCTAATTTAAGATCTAACTTTGTGAAGTAAGTTACCCCGTGAAGTTCATATAATAGCTCATCAATATTTTGAATGGGAAATTTATCCTTGATGGTGATTTTGTTTATATCAGTATAATCCTAAGACACCCTCCAAGAGTCATCCTTTCTTCTCACCGTCACTATTGAGGTTGAAAAGGAACTCTTGCTTGGTCGAATAATACTTGCATCCAACATGTCATGTGTCATTTTCTCAATCTCATTCTTTTGTTCATATGGGAATCTATAAAGTCTTTTTTTTTAGGTGTACTTCCAGGGATGAGCTCAATTAGGTGTTCATGATCTCTACACAAAGGTAGCCCCTTAGGAATTTCTTAAAATAATCTATCATGCATTTCCAAGGTACATTATATCTCTAATGGAATATTTTAATTGTCTAGTAATAACTCCACGTAAACCCTTGTTTGAGGAGTTTTTCCATTCTATGTGCACTAATCATCTAAGAGGGTGGAGATATTAACCCATTGAGTTCATATTCAATTCCCTCTAATCTAAATCTCATGAATAATTCATTATAGTTTGTTGAAACAGTAACCAAAGTTCTTAACCATTGAATCCCTAGGACAACACCTACTCCTCGAATAGGAATTCCATACATGAGACTTGATAAGTTATACTCTCCCATACTAAGTTTGATGTTATGTAATTTTCCTCCATAATCAATACTTCCCCCATTAGCAACCAAAACTTGAAAATTCCCTACTTTGTAAACAATAATTGAGATGCTTTGCACATCTTTTATTAATGAAGTTATGGGTACTACCTAAATCAACAAGTACTATGACTTTTTCTATCTTAATGTATCCTACGATCTCGATGGTTTTGTTGATACACTTGTTAATGCATGAACTGATATTTCACTCTTGGTATTTTATCTATGGTATGCAAAATTTCTATATATTTTTACTATGCTTTTGGTTTTACATTTTCTTCCTCACTCATTTGTGGGGGGTTCCTCTTCTTCCTCCTCATAATTATTTTCCCATGTGAAATATTTTGTTTCTTGACATTTATGCCTCTTTGACCATTTTCTATTACAACCAAAGCATAGTCATTTTGCTTGTCTTTTGTCCATTTCCTTCTATGATATTTGGGTGGGTTGGGGTGTTGTTTCCCTATGAAGAAAAAATCTATCTCTACTTCATGGAAGACATATGTCTCGCTATATTTTTAGCTTGAATATGACGAGCACAATTCATGGCTTCATCAACATTCCATGGAAGTTTTAGGAAAAACTCATATTTAATGTCTTATTTTAATCCATCCATGTAGGCTTCTAACACATGTTCGTCATTTGTGTTATCCACCCTTGTGGCTAATACTTGAAATTATGAACTATGACTCTCAAAAGAACCTAAGTATTTGATTCTTGTCAATTTACTAAACTAGTCTTGTTCTCAAGTTGTACCATATTGTGCTTCTATATCCCTCATAAATAAAACCCAAGTATAATTATACAAAAGAGGGTGCCTTTTAACTCAACCTTTGATACCATTGATATGGTTTTGTATCAAAATACTAAGAAAACATTTTTCTTATGCAATCATGTTATGCAATTCAAAGTGTTTCTCTATTTGGTTCTCCCATGTAAAGACATTTGTTCCATCAAACTTGCTTAATTCAACATTGGGGAAGTATATACCCTTACAACCATCCATGATTAGCTTCAATACCATAATTGAACCCTCCTAGAATGTGATTATTAGTGGAATGTTGTTTAGCTTGAATTTTTATATCTTTCTTCACATGAATTCCTTGGATCACATTATATCTCTTTTAGGAAGTTTCTTGTCTATGGATTTCATAAGCATGGAATTCATGATTTTTTTTAATTCTTTCATCTTCTAATCCACCTTGGATTCCATTGATCAATTTAATTATTCCAACTTCTAGTCCACCTTCTCAATACTATCTTTCAACTTGTCCATTTCCTTTTGGTTGATGTCTTGATAGTATTGAATATCAACCTTTATAGACATTATATTCTCAAGGTCCTAAAGTCTACTCTCCACTTTGGATACATTGTTATCTAAGTCTTCAATTTCTATGTCAATAATGGATGGACCTTATGGAGGTCTCAGTAGCATATAATTTCTTGCACTACCCCTTTCCATGTGGAATAATATTTTATTTAACCGCAATTATCCTCTATTTATCTTAACAAACCTTTTTGAGTCACCTCAAACAGAGTCCTAATCAAACGTTATGGAGGTTTCAAGTTAACATATCGTTTAAGCCTTTGTTCGAGGAATGATCAACAAGAAAACCTTGTATTGGTTGTGTTATGGGTAGACACCCCCAACCAAGACCAAAGGAACCACGTTTTGGATAAGAAAAACAAAAAAGGGTCTTGCTTGGGCATTAGATTAACCCAAGCAAGCTTAAAAATGTATATATAAGTTAGGATGTAATAGTTAAAAAAAGTGGTAGTTGTTGTTGAGATCATAAGAATCAAGAAGTGATATCTATTATGTTATTGAAATGAATTGTAATTATAAGGGTTTGATTGGAAGTTAGCAAGTTGAATTGAGATAAGATCTAACATTATTAAGAGTGGGTTTTTTCCTCATCTTGAGGTTTCCCATGGTAAGTTCTATTGTCAATTGCTTGGGATATATTTAATGTTTGACATTTAGCGAATGCAATGGTCTATGTTATTGTATTATAAGGGGATCGTATTATGTGTATTGTATGCTCAATTTATAGTAAATTAAATACTGTGACTATATTTATAGACAACATTTGGGGGCATTCTGACTCAAGACACTGCACTAAAGGCAGAAGGATCATACCACTAGAGATATCAAAATGGATTGTCTTACGGATAAACTTTGATAACATTTCTCTAAGGGGAAAACCTAAACAAGAAAAAGGAGTATAGGTTTTAACCACAGAACAACGAAGATGCCACCAAGAATAATTACTACCCACGACAAGATCCATAGGACACCCAAGCAGGAAAGAGGTCCAGAAAACCAACATAATGAAACACAACAGCGAAAATAATGCACATCTTCCAAAGAATTATTTGAACCCTTGCCTAGGAGAATCAGGGAACGAAAGAGACTTGAAAGACACAAAAAAACACCACCATATAGGCAAGCAGGAGTATGCCTAAAACACAAGTCGACATGTCACAAGTTTAGTTATTCAAGCATCCATGGATAGAGAAGATTATATATTTATTCTTGAATCACTCTAGCAAGTAGTAAATGAAGTTATTCAACCAAAAAATGGGTCATTTTCAAACAACCACTAAGGGGACCAGTATTAAGATCATACTGGAATTGCAAACGGAAGAAAGTTTTCAACATGTGGCTGGAAGTGATTGAAAAATTCTCGGTCATGTATGCACACCCTGACGAAATACCATCAACATTTGCGCAACTTAGGAAGATAAAACAAATGAAAGGGAAAAGAGTTGTCCATTATAACATCTAACTCATAAAATTGATTGAACAACAAGGATATGATATAAAAAAATAAAATTAAAAATAAACTCAAAAAATAAATTGGTTCAATCACAGGATTGTTCGATAGAATTTGTGTGTGTGTAAGGTCAACCAAACCAAAGATGTGGTACATGCAACAATCTAGATGGAAGGAGAAGCACTCAAAAACAACAGGTAGAAAAGAAAAAGAAAAAAAAAAGGAAGGAAAAGCATGATGAAAAAATAGAGAAGTTGGAAGCATAACTAAAGAAATGAAAGAAGAAATGGCATGAGCCCATGACAATACAGAACCAAAGGATCGAAAAAAAACCAACAGAAAACATAGAGTCGAGGAAAATGACCAGATTCAATTTCTATCAAAGTCATAACACATGAAAACATTGGTGGAAAAATTGTTGCCAGAACCGAAGGAACTGTTCGACAACATAGGGATTCCAACAGAGGACGAACAACTTCGGTAACCACTCACACAACCAAATCAAAGATCAACACACCTATGTTTTTGCATGGTAAAACCCTTGTGGAGAAACATCCATGACCCTATCCAACATGGCCACTTGGACCAATTTATTAATGCAAAAGAAAATATTATAGAGAGATTTATAATAGAGTTTATCACAATCGATCATCGACAAATGACCTTCCATGCTATTTAAATAGATATCATGGACCAATCGGGTGTTAAGCCACAAATCGATGTATTCATTAAGATCGAGGAGAATATGAGTCATCAGATCACTCTATGTCGGGAACATATCGTGACCGTCGGATTACCTAACTACACATGCATATTAATGCATACTAAAGAAACACACTTTTACCTAACAACACATTAAACCAAGTTGATCTTAACTAACTCCTAAGTGTCTAAATATCGTAACATCCCCCCTTAAGAACAACTTGGGATAGCATTGAAGGATTTATGAAGGCAACACAATAGGAGAAGGAAGCATGCATTAGAGCCTATCCCCCCTTAATGACAACTTCTTGAACTCTTAACATAGATCAAAGTTTTGAAAACTTTGCTTATGTAAGAGACTTTGTGAAAATGTCTACAACTTCATCTTCTGTAGGGAAAAATAACACTTCAATAACTTGATCATAAATGAGTTTTCTGATGAAGTGCATGTGTAGCTCAATGTGTTTGTTGCGTTAATATTGAATTGGATCTTTGGCGAGCTTGATGGCACTTTGATTGTCGCACCAAAGGGTGGTCGAATGCTACTATTGGAAGCCAAACTCTGAAAGGATCTATCAAAGCCACAAGGCTTCTTGACTTGCATTAACCATTGCTCGGTACTCTACTTCTGTTGAAGAAATAGCAATAACCTATTATTTCTTACAGGCCTAAGTGATAGGTCCTGAACCAACGTTGAAAACATAACCGACGATAGACTTTCAATCATTCAGGTCTTCGGCCCAATCTGAATCAGTGAAACCAATCAATAAAGGAGTCCCCCTTGAGATGTAATGTATCTTGAACTCAACTGTACCCTGTACATACCGAAGTATCATTTTAGTTGTTTTCCAATGGATTTCATGGGGTGATTGCATATATCGAGCAACAAAACCAACATCAAAGGAAATATCAAGACGGGTATGAGTCAAATATAAGAGGCTACCAACTAACTAATGGTACAAAGTGGCATTAACTTCAGGAAAAGTACAAGTAGCGACAAGTTTGACACCGGACTAGAAGGGAGAAGGGGTTGGTTTAGAATCATCTGTGTAAAAGTGACAAAGAAGGTCACAAACATACTTAGACTAGGAAAGAAAAATTCCTTCCTTAGTTTGCAAAACTTGGAGGCCAAGGAAATAGTACAAATAGCATAAATTAGTCATTTCAAATTTCTTCTTAAAGCTAGTTTTCACATGGTTTAAAAGTTTAGGGTCACTACCAGTGAAGAAAAAATCATCAACATAAAGAACAAGGATTATGAGATGGCTTCCTACTTTCTTGGTATAGACATTAGGATCTTATAGAATCTAGAAAAGCCAATGTCAAGAAGAAAGCTATCCATTTTGGCATACCAAGCTCGAGGAGCTTTCTTAATACCATAAAGAGATTTGTTAAGGCAACAAACAAGGCTAGAGTCATTATGGACATAGCCAAGAGGTTGTTCCATGTAGATTTCTTCTTGCAAATCCCCATGCGAGAAGGCAGATTTATCCATCTGATGGACCTCCCATTTATGTGAGGAAGCAAAGCCTAGAATAAGGCGGATGGAATTCATTTTGGATATAGGGGCAAAGGTTTCATTATAGTCTATTCCTTCAATTTTAGAGAACCCTTTGGAAACTAGTTGATTCTTGTGTCTTTCAACACTTCCATCTGATGTATACTTAGTTATGTACACCCATTTACATTTGACAAGTTTTCTTCCTTTTGAAAGAGGTACAAGATCCCAAGTATCATTTGTCATTAAAGAGTGATACTCTTCATTCATTGTCATGTCCCAATCTAGATGACCTAAAGCTTCTACAAATGTTTCTAGATCATGAGTATCTAAAACTTGAGCCAAAAGAGAAGAGGCTCGTTGGAACTATGAACGTGTCTGGTGTTGATCTGAAGGATCAATGGCAAGATCACCAACTACTTCTCGAGTTGAACGGACCCATCTAGGAAGTTGTGGTGTTGGTGCAGGTTCATGTTCAATGGACTCATCGGAAGGAAGGTGAGCAAGCAGAGGTGGATTTTCATCCTTGTTGTCGTTATATGAAGAAGAAGAAACCAGAATAGGAACAAAGGAAAGCTCGCAGGCTTAAGAAGGCACAAACATCAAATTGGGCTTGTAGACCAAGTGATATTTATCAAGTTTAACATCCTTCTAATAATAATTTCAATAGAATGAGGTTGAATAAGTTTGTAACCTTTGACATCTTTAGAATAACCAACAAAAATACACTTCTCACTTTTAGGTTGTAATGCTTTCATTTTTTCATCAGGAAGGTGAGCCCATGCTACACTGCCAAATACACATAAGTGGCTTACATCTGGCTTAATTTTATTCCATGCTTCTTTCAATGTTATATTTTTTAAATCCTTTTTGGGAGTGTGATTTACTATGTAATTGGCAAATTTAATGGCTTATGCCCAATAACTAAGACTTATTCCCTTAAATTGGATCATACAATTAGACATTTCTTTTAATGTGTGACTCTTTCTCTCAGCCACACCATTTTATTGTGGTCTATATGGAACAATGTGTTTCATTTGGATGCATTTTGCATTGTAGTGACTTGTAAAATTGGTGTTCACATATTCGCCTCCATTATTTGTTCTTAACCTTTGAAGCTGATGTCCAGGTTGTTTTTCTACAAGGGCCTTGTACGCCAAAACCTTGTCAAACACTTCACTCATGAGTTTTAAGAAGTAAACCCAAGTGCGTATGGAAAAGTCATCAATGAAAGTTAAGAAATACTTGCACCCAGAAAAAGAAAGAGAAGAAAGCGGACCACACAAGTTGAAAAGGGGCCAAGGTATGCCAAGAGGCATGTTTGTCAAAACTGTCTCAATGATGTTTTCCAAGAACACAAGCAGAACAAACACCGTCTCTGCAAGAAACAAGAGGAAGACTAATCACCATATGTTGATTACATAGTTGTTGCAATGAGCGATATTTTAAATGACCAAACCGCTCATGCCAAAGTTTGATCAAGTCGTCGCTATGAGCAACAAAAACTGATGCAAAAGATGAAGACCCAAAGTTGTCAAACTTGTACAACCTGGCAATATCATCAGCAATTCCAGTTGTGAAGACATGCTTAGGATCTTTTAAATCCTTAATTACAACTTGGTGAGGCGAAAACTCTACGGTTTTACCTTCACCTGAATGAGTGATTTGATATAATGATATAAGGTTGCAGGAAATACTCAGAACACATAATACATCATTGAAATGGCCATTATCTACCTCAACTATTACAAACCCTACAACACTAAGAGATCTATCATCACCAACAAATATGTTCTTGGTGTTACATTCATTTAGAGAAGAAAATATGGCTTTATCATTGGCCATATGATAAGATGTTCATGAATCAATAAGCCACTCATCAGAAGAAGTAGAAGTTGCATTGAAGGAGAAACCAGAAGTAGAAAGTGCATTTCCATAAGAAGAAAAAGAAGAATCATTATTGATGGTGTGCTTCTTCATTGTTCCTTCTATGGCTTCCATCTTTTTAAAACATTTAAACTCCACGTGACCATCTTTCCCACACAAGTTGCAATGTATGTCACCAATCTTCTTACTTTTGGATTTTGTTCCTTTGTCACCATTAGGAGATAAAGATGGTGGAAAGGGTTTGGGACCCTTGTTTTGTTTGTTGTTGTGGTGAGGATGTTTCTTCTTGGGATTCTTGGATTTATATTTCTGCTAGACCACTAAGGTTTTGTTGGATGTACCTGCAGTGCTAATCAATCCAAGTTGCACAAGCTTATCTTGCTCTCGAATCATAGCATCACAAAAGGACTTAAGAGAGGGTTCTTTATAAGCACTCCCTACAGCTTCACTAATGGCATAAAAGGTAGATACAAAAACAAAATATGCACTACTGAGCTAAGAAAGAATAGCATATATGCATCGATCTTCCTTCAGATCTAGTTGGCATTCTATACCAAAAAAGTCTAAGTGTTTTGAACTTAGAGAAGTAATCTTCAATGCAAGGAAAATCATTTGGAATTAAATTCATTAACTGGTTTTCCAACTAGTGGGCTCGAATAATATTGTGTTTACCAAACACAGCTTCAAGCTTTTCCCAAGATTTATTTGGCACGTCAATCCCTTGAAGTTGAAACCTTAAATAAGATGGACATTTTGATTAGTCCATCTTCTTCGTCATTCCTATTAGCCCATTTGGCATACTTGTCATCATCAATGGTTTATTGTTCTTTTCCCAAGGTAATGTGGTACAATTATTTACTTCTCAATACATCCTCCATATGGAATTGCCATGGGAAGTAGTTGGTATTGGTAAGAAAAATATCACTGGATTTAAAATATGGGAAGAAGCCATATTGAATATGCAGAGAATATGGATTTAAAATATGAAATTGTTGGTCTAGATGGGAAGCTCTCAAGAAAATAGGTTGTTTCAAAAAAACGGAACTAGAAACGGGCTTCAGATGTGAAAGTTATGTCATTTGAAAAAAAAAAACATAAACGGTAACCAAAGAGCCATGTGGCAAGTAGAAGTTGGTCTATGTGGTGATGTTCCTCCTAATTGTGCGTATAGGATCACTTTTAAATAAGTCACTTATAAAGTGACCCACTTTTATAGAATAAGCAGAAATAACTTTTACAATGAAGTTACTTTGTAAATGAAAGTTGCGTGTAAAAAATAACTTGAAATAAAATACTAAAATTATTTAATAGTGATTCACTTTTATAATTAAGTGAAATGCACTTTACAATGAATACATGAACTTCTCAAAAAAAATAACAAAAAAAAGACTTGAACTCAAGACCTCTTACTAAGTAAAGTAACTTTGAACCAAGTGAGTTAGTGCAAAACACATTATAATCTTAAGAAGTAGGATTAGTGGTGTTGTTATTGTTGTTGTTGTTCCGGAAGATGGCCTTGGAGTGTGTGCTCAATAAAAACTCTTTTTTCATGCATTCACACAAAAAAAAAATAGTTTCTCGACAACAACAAGGGTTATATATTGATCAGTTTCCCCGAAAAATGCAAATTTTTCCTTTGTTTCCGATTTACCGAGATTGCAAAGAGCGCATGGCAAAGAGCATACACAAACAAGAAAACCCTTTCTTCTTTGTTTATGATTTTCCAATATCGCAAAAAACAAGAGGAAAAGAGGATACACAGATCGAAAAGTGTAGCAACCTGGAAATGAAAAACAGAAAACCAAAATAAAACCGAAGTATTATCTATATAAAAATTTAAAAGGGCATATTCAGGGTTTATACCTCCGGATCTGACTAAAATGGTTGTATCTTGAGCGAACGGAAACCTTTTTGAGTGAAACAAAAAGTTTTCATAGATTAAAGAAGCGCTCTTGACGCAATGGAATAGTCCTCTCAACCCAGAAATGTACAAAAATAGTAAAAATCAGAGATGCGACAACAGGACTTCAATATTTCGATCTACAACGGGTGTGGGTCTTCAAATGTGCTCTAATACCATGTTTCACAACACAAGTATTCAAATAGAGGATGAATACCTTCAGTAACCACTCACACAACCATATCAAAAATCAACACATTGATGTTTTTACATGGTAAAACCCCTGTGCGGAAACATCCACGGCTCTGACCAGTGTGGCCACTTGGAGCAATTTATTAATGCAAAAGAAAATATTACAGAGAGATTTACAAGAAATCTGCTCCCAATCGATCATCGAAAAATGGCCCTCCATGTTATTTAAATAGAGATCATGAACCAATCAGGTGTTAAGCCACAAATCAATGTAGTCGTTAAGATCGAGAAGAATATGAGTCGTCATATCACTCAATGTCGGGAATATATCGTGATCGTCGGATTACCTCACTACAAATGCATACTAATGCAAACTAAAGAAACACACTAAGAAACATATTTTTACCTAATGACACATTAGACCAAGTTGATCTTAATTAACTCCTAAGTGTCTAAATATCCTAACAAGAACCAACAAGGACCCTAAAATCCCAAGAACCTGAGAGAAAACAACAACGAATATTTATGAAATCTTATATTTGAATAACAACAGGATTGTAGGGTATATATGCTGCATGTGCAAACTAACCCCAATTTCCAAACATTATCAAGGGGAAGAATAGGGTGCAAATGTTATTCATATGGTGCATGGATACATCTAGAAAACAATTGCATTTTCACCATACCTAAAGTCATGATATGTTCAAACTACAGATCAAGTAAACAATGTCCAAAATTACTTAAGGACCTTCTAGAAAAACACTACAAAATGAAACGGTTTTAAAGACAACCAAAGGTGAGAGAGGTCGTAGTTGAAACTACGGTAAGGCTACAAGGATACAATAGAATTAAATCCAATACAAAGGACAATATGGATTTTGAACTACAAAAGGAAGTCTACAAGGAAGTCATCCTTACAATTAGGGATCGAAAAAGGAAAGAGAAGAGAAATCAAGAAGGGACCATGACAACCATAAAATCTTGGACATGGTTGAACATTTGACGCATTTGGAAATGAATAAGAAATACCTAAAGCAGATCAATGACTTCTTCGAATGTATCATGAACATAGATGAACCACAATAAATTAACCCCAAGGAAGTCCATGGATGCATAATTGATTTATATTTCTCAAAAAGAATTGCAAATACCTATACAAGTAATGGGGAAAAAAAATGCAATAAATGACCCATGGGAAGAGATTAATTGTATCTCCTTAGTATTCTAGGAAAAACAAGGAAGACCACCATTAAAACAAAGTAAAATCATAATAAGTGTAGCAAACCATGTGACATGCACACCTCTAGGAAGGATGAAAACAGTAAAACTGATACACAAGGCATCACAATATGGCCTACATTTGAAGTATTAAAATTACCCAGGGAAGCATACAAAGCATTATTCAAGATACCATGGATCTATGCCATGAGAGGCATGATCTACTCTAACAAGGAAGCCCTCATATTCAAAAAATGCAGAAGAAATTTTATAATAACATTGGACAAAAGGAGGAATGTAGTAGAAGTAGAAACAGATGGCATAGACAAAGACAAACCATCGGGACTACACCGTAAGGAAAAGAACCTACATATCATGAGATAAGAGGTGGAACCCAATCCCAATGCAAAGGATGTATTACACATGGAATTTTCATCGAAAAAGGACTCTGGAAAAGTTCTACAAGAATGGGCACAGGGAAATCACGAATTTTATCTAGGATATATCAAGAACATATTCAAAATCAAATCAGCAAAATAAATACAGAAATATGAGGATGTGGAGGACCCAACCAAGCATATAAGGAAGTTTCAAAGGAAGATGAAATTCACATCCGATGAAGAGGGAATAAGTAGTTCCCTAACACACTTGGAACAATACATTTTCAATGGTGGTTGACCCATTTCTCATCACAATTGATGGTAACATGGAAACAACTAAGGACACTCTTCCTATGCCAATTCAAAAAAATGAAGGGCAACAAATATTGTCATTATTATGGGGCAGTGAGATTACATCACCTCATATAGCTAATCCACATCAAACAAGCATAGGTAAATAATTATGGGACACTTAAAAAAATATTAGCCCATATCATATCAAGATTCACCAATGGGTTTGCACACAAATTGTACTATTATCAAGAAAGGATATGCGGTACAACAAACTAGAATACCTTATGGAAAAAATTCCAAGAGGAGATAGACAAAGGGCCCATTAGTGAAAACCCCAACCTCCAAGCCATATTAGCAAAGATGCATCAATTCACAAGAGAGCATAATCCACAAAAAAATGAACGAATGTTGTTCAAAATATCAACAGAAGAAAAGGAACAACAAATATTAGACCAATATACAAAGGAATAATTCAATTCAAGAGAAATATACACAACATCAACAGATAGGCAAAGAATAAAAGTAACAGAGGATAAGCTAAGAAGAGTAAACACAACAAAACAAGGGAAGGAACCCAAGTTTATCAAACTCGAAAACTTCTAGGATGAAAAAAAATTAGCAAAAGAAATTGCAATGTTCACAGAATTTGCAAATGTATTTGAATACAACTACCACAATCTAGAAGGAATACCTAAAGAATTTAGAGAATCCAAGATTGAACTATAGCCCAAGGAAAAACCAGACAAACATTGACATTGACCATATTAAATGAATCCCCAATACAAAACAAAAATGTAAGATGAATTGAACAATTTATTAATGGCGTGAGTCATCTATGAAATAAAAGAGAGTAAATGGGTATCACTTATCATATTAGCCAAAAAGGAAAATGGGAAATTAAGAATATGTGTAGATTTCATAAACTAAACCAAGCAAAAATTTAGAACCCCTTTCGAGTGCCTTTTTCAAAAGAAATATTAGAAGTAGTGGTAGGAAAGGAGATCTACTCATTTTTAAATGGGTCCTCAAGGTAGAATCAAGTCTCTATGAAGGAGAAGGCCTAGGTTTCACTACATTTTCTACATAATGGGGATTTTTTGCATACAAAAGGATGTCTTTGGTCTGGTAAATGCACTAACATGCTTTTCAGGGATCAATGTGGAAATTTTCAAAAACTTCACTCATAAATCCTTGGAAGTTTATCTAGATGATTGGGCACGATTTGATTGTTTAAACAACCATGTAGCATACCTAAGGATGATGTTGAATAGATGCAAGATATAGGAGTTTCCTTAAATATAAAGAAATGGCAATTATGGCAAACCTTTAAAAAGCTATTCGATCATATAGTTTCAAAGGGAGGTATAATGGTGGACCTAGAGAAAGTAAAAGTCATCAAAGATTTAGAACCACCCAAAAACCCTTCCAAGGTTAAATCTTTCTTGGGTCGTATAAGGTATAGAAATTTTGTAAAGTGGTATCCTAAAATATCCCACTCGTTAAAGAAATTACTAAAAAAGGAGATAGCATTTCAATGGACATCGAAGTGCCAACAAGGATTTGAAGAACTTAAGGATAGTATCATCAAAGCACATATTTTGAGATTCCTTAACTAGAACAAAACCTTCCATATACATGTGAATGCATCAAGAATGGTCATTAAGACCATTCTAACACAACCAGGAGAAAAGGGGATGGATTATCCCATCCACTATGCTAGCAGAAAACCCTTGGTTGTTAAAAAGAATTACAATACCATAGAGACGTAAGTTCTAGGTATGATCTATGCTTTACAAAGATATAAACACTATCTACTAGAAAATAAGTTCAATTTTTATATTGATCACTAAGCATTAAAGTATATTGTGAACAAACCATTTTTTGTGGGGAGAATAAGAAAATGGTTAACATTATTCCACAATATGAATTTAAGAGCATTGTCAAACATGGAAAAACACATGGGACTCAACCATTTATCAATAATAGACAATGGAGAGGAAGGCAAACAAGGAAAGGGGGATTTTCCTAATGTTAATATTTGTCTAGTACAAGAATCACCAAGATACTTGGAGGATGCTCTATATTTTATCCAACATAGGAAAACACCACAAGGATGAAATGCGACATAATCAATAACCCTAGTCCATAAAAAGTTAAAATTCAAACTCATGTAAAGGAAATTGTATAGGATATGAATGGATGGAACAATGAGAAGATTTGTTCAATTAGTAGAAATAGAACAGTTGATAAACGAAGCTTAATATCAGGAATAACAAGGGGAAATTTATCAACAAATAGAACAACTCAAAAAATACTATGTGCAGGGCTTTGGTGGCCCACACTATTTAAAGACTTTTTAAAAAAGGTAAGAGGATGTGAACAATGCCAAAAAACAAGTAATAGTTCACGGAATCAAGATTGTTATGAGTTCGACTGCATACTATTAATGCAATCATTCAAGCATTGGGGGATAGATTTCATCAAACCCTTTATACCAACAACAAGAACACATTGCAAGCACCATCACAGCCACTTACTTATTCAATAAATGGGCAGAACCAAGAGCCACAAGAACAACCATAGTAGAGGTAACAACCAAGTTTTTATTTGGAGAGAGACTCTATAGATTCAGATGTCCAATTCAAATCACATTGGACCGGGGAGATACATTTCACTACTAATATCATTAAGCATTTAAAAAATACTTCAGAATAATATGCAACAAAAGTTACCATTACGATATGACCCCAAGGGGGCATATATGGTGATCTGTAAACTACCAAGGATATTCTACTAAATAATTCATCCCAACATATCTTACAAGTTTTTGAAATCTCTTATTATGTAGTGTTTTACTTTAAGATTCAAATTTAATGTTACTAGCTTGATGCATGAAAACATTGAAAATCATTGAAACTGAAATGAAAAAAGTTAACCAAATAACACACCAGTCACATAAGAACACGAGATGTATCCTAGGAAACCCCAATATAAGTTAAACACAGCTAGAACAGCCTAGAAGGTGAGGCATGTGCTCTACGCTTTCTCTTAATTATGAAATGCAAATGCAAAGAAAAGGGCACTCACTATAGAGTTTCCATGGAGACTACAGCTAGTACGGCTACTACAGGATCTTCTACTTCCTCTATTTTGCTTCAATATCCCACTCCCAAATTTTCTACTCAACTATGGAACAATAAAAAATACAATAAAATGGAACCCCTTTCATATTTAACATGGCATGATAGTCATCTAGGGTCAGCGTTTTTGCATGCCTCAACTCTCGATTAGATTTAGGTTTTTATACCCTCCAGAATCTTATTTAAAATCCACATGTGACTAGCTCCACATGTGTGAGTAATGAAAGATGACATGGCATCCACTCAATGCCATGGTGGTCAACAAGATGGGTCAACTTGCAAGAGGCATAACTTATGAATACGAACTCTGATTGAGATGATATTTGCATCGTTGGAAAGTTTTTGAAGTGTAAAAGAAAGTCAAGAGGCTAGGAGCTAAGTTTGAATAGTTTTGACCCCAAAAACAACCATTTAAGGCCTCAAATGAGCTCTCTAGAAGGTTCTAAACCCTAAATCACCAAAGTGGGACCTGCCCCTAAAAGGGGACCTGCAAGCCAATAGCTCCAATTTTTCCACCCAAAAAGTATCGAAATTGATGAAAAATTACATAATGATCTGTACCAGATCACACCTCCCCATTTAGGAAGGTATTTGGTCCCCAAAATATTTTACTAAAGAACATGAGAAAAAATTTCCTCTACCTTCTCCCTAGAGTACCATTTGTCCTTTCCTAGAATTTGTCCTTCCTTTCCAACCTACCAAAGTTCATATTACCCCAGTCTGGTTGTTTTGGATTTCTTCTGCAAAAATGTATCTTCTACTAAATCTACCTGAGCTTTTGGTGTAAAGTCCTCTACATTAGGTAACACTTGCTCATTAGTTTCTTAGTCCAACATAGAAGGCTTGTAAAGTTCTGAATTCTCCACATTCACTACTCAGTAAATGTGAATATATGGGGGTAGAATAAGTCTTCAAGCATTATCACCCACCTTCTCCTACAATTAAAAGGGACCATATCATAGAGCCTTGATCTTCTTACCAAAACCTTGTAGCCTTCCCTTGTTTAGATAAAACCAAATTCTATCTCCCACCTTGAATGTTTTCTCAATTCTATATTGATCATGCCAGACCTTGTACTTTTCCTATGACTTATTCAGAGTCTCATGTACTTACAAATGGATTTGCTTGATCTTATCAATGAATTTTTCAACCTTCAATGTTTCTCATGCGTGTCTTCCATCACTCCTTGCTATACATATACAACATCTAAGAGCCAAGGTGGAAAATACCCAAAGCAAGTTTGAAAAGAGGACTCATTGGTAGAAGTGTGGACTTTGAATATGAATCAAGTTTTCATCTCGGGTCCTTGGATGCTTCTAATTGTAACCCCTCAAAAGTTAAACCAAATGTCTTGTTCATTACTTCTATCTGCCCATATGTCTATGAATGGAAACTTGTGGCTCTTCTCAACTTGGTGTTCATCTTCTCACAAAGTTTAGTCCAAAAGTGATGCAGGAGCATCGTCAGCGAGCACACGTGGTAGGACAACTCAGCGCCTGGGAATCATTTCGGAATCTCAAACGTTGGGCATTACGGCGAATCTTTTGGAGTTGGTTGGAAAAACGGAAGAAGATCAAATGCTTGGGAACGGATGATCACGAGTGATCTGGGAGTTTCACTCCGAGTCTTGAATGTAACTGAACTTAGGTAGCAGTTAGTTTTTTTTTCTTTTTCGAGTAGGTGAGTAGTCGGGGCGGAACCCTCAGGACCCTCTGAGATAAATAGAGGTTTTGTACGCCCAAATGAGGCTGTTGCGAGTTAGTAGGAATCTTCTGAGTTTTAAGATATTGTTTTGATATTAGTTGTATCCATTTACTTTTGAATGAATATGACAGAGGAAAATTGACCCAAATGCATAGTACGGTTACTGCTTGCAATTCCCTATTATTGGATTCTCATAAATGAATGAATTTCGTTATGAATGGATGAAACTGTGAATGGAAATATAAGTTTCAATTGATTCTCTTGTGTTGAGTGAGTGCAAGGTGTGCACACTGAACGCAAGGAGTGCATTGACGGGTTTTGTTTCGATTCTAAAGCTCATAAGAGATAGCACGAAATTTTTCGTTTGCAAGGAGTGCAAAGCCACTGTTGCAACGCGTGCACAGTCACCCACAAGAACTAAGTCTTGTGTAAGAATCTGTTGCAAGGAGTGCACAGATATGGAAGCTCAGGAGGAGGAGCTACAGCAACCGCTAGATCGACTGCAGGGAGAAATATGGGCCATCAGATTAGAGTCCAGACAGGAGGAACGAGCACAAGGGGAGAACAAATCTCGTTCATCGGATCTAGACGCGAAGGACCAACAACCGTTTGATCCAAGTAAGATGCACGTATCTTAACCCTTTGAAAGTGCACAGGAGAGGCAGAATCATGAAATCGCGAAATTCCGAAGTCTATCGGAACCGACCATCAAGAAGGGACACGTGGTGAGAGATCATCGTTTCGCTAAATTCACAATCGGGGGAACCAGAGGCAGGAGTTCTGAAAACTCGCAAAATCCGAAATTGAGAGGCCATCTGGACCGTCGGATCACGAAGAGTTAAGGACCGTTGATCTGACGTGAGGAGATTTCAGGAAATCAAGGATCGAGAGAAGGGAGGTGAGCAATCCCCCAACTTCGCAAAACGTGAAGTCCCGAAACGCGAAGGAGACAGCAGGACCATCAGATCATATGGATTTTGGACCATTGATCTGACGTGCGTGGAGCCCAGATTTCGGGTTTCGAAAATCGGGAGGACGAGAAAACAAACCTTTCGGGGGCACGAAACACGAAACTGCGAAGTGCTCAAGAGGTTGGGCCTAAGTCATAGCAAGGGGTCACATTGTCAAAGGATAAGGGAGGAGCTAGCATGCGTTAGGCCCCACGTTGAGATTTTGAAAATCAAAAAATCGGAGTTGGATCATACGCAAACACCTGACATGCGAAATCGCGACACGCATTTGGTTAGGCGAGTGGTCACAACTGTGGTCACATAACGGAAGGAGTTTAGCCAGGGAAGAGCTAGCGCTTTATTGGTGTTGAAATTTGAATAGCGCTCAGGAGAGGGCTCGTGGGTCTCATACGACCAGCACATTTGGAGAAAGGACTTGTGTAAGTTGATTTGGGGTCCAGTTGAGACCTGAAGAGTCGATTCAACTCAGTATCTTGATCAATCCTTGACCGGGAGGTCAGCAGCCCGGACGGGAGAAAGGGGGGGTCTGCATCAAAAAGGCACTAAGAAATCTAGTGTCTCTATCTAAGGTGATGCTCCTTGGTATCCCAAAGCGCACCCAGGCCTTTTCAAAGAACATGTTTGTTACATCTTGTCCTTTAATGGTATTTTTACAAGGCATGAGAATGCACATCTTGTTAAACATGTTAACTACCACAAACAAAGAGCCATGTCCCTTCTTTGTTCTTGGAAAACCACCCATGAAATCCATGGAGATGCTCTCGCATGGTCTAGTAGGTATAGGTAGGGAATGGTATAAACCTTGTTTTTTGTTAATGGGCTTGCTGATACAACAAAGTATGCGTCCTCTAATAAACCAACCTACATCTTATTTCACTTAAGGCCAATATGCATACCTTTGTAAGTTAGCAATCATCTTTCCAACACCAAAATGCCCAACAAATTGGGAGGTGTAAGCCCCTCTTATAAGATGTGATCTTTCATCTTTAAAAACACAAAGCTTGTCTAGCTTGTAGAACAACCCATCTTGGAGATGATAGTCCACTTCATTGTCACCTTCTTCTACATGAACTCAGCCCTATAGTTGTTGAAACACCACTTTAATGTATTCATCTTCTATGTATGCATCTTTCTATGCATCATGGGTGAAAGACTCCATGTGCACAAGAGTTCCCAAAGTCACGATCTTGGATTGGTGGCCTTGAAAGCATGTCTACCAACCTATTAGTGATTCCCTTCTTATATTTGATGATTCAACAATAAGAATGGAACCCTTTATTTTCCTAGTGGCCCAATATTTAACAAAGCCTAATACTCGTCTAGGGTTATGGTTAGGGTTCTGTTGACACGGGAGAAATCGCCCTTTGTCAACAGCAAGGGTTACCCCCAATGAGAAATCCCAATTAGACCTTTCACCGTTTGGAATAGGGAACCCGTCCGGATTCTGGCCTGGAAGCCATTTATGGTTTGGTTTTACCAGTTGCAACCTGGTCCACCGATGAAGGTTTTCTAAGCTAAAGAATGAGATATATCTAATCTAAGACGCATACATCTGGAATAAACTAAAGGAAAATCGAAAGCAAACACATAACCAACTGTACTCCTATCAAGGGCCCGAGAAATAGTTCACACAGAGCAGAGACAATAATATGAATAAACAACTGCAAATACAGGATAGTTTAGCATTTAAACAATCACTTACAGTCCTACGCACATGAATTTAAACAAACATTCTCTGAAGAACAGAAATAAGAATGCAACCATCATACATAAGATTAGTCTATAATATGAAGTGCATTCTTACACAACTCAAGTGTTGAGGCAAACGCAAAGGAATAGTCCACAATACATCCAACATGAGAATCAGAGCTCTTCAGAAAATAGCTTGGCCAAACCAACTTCTCCTCATTAAATTTTTATGTATGTGAAATCTCTAAGGAGAGATTCTCAATTTTAGTTAACATCGTATTCCCAAAATAGTTCAAAAAATGTACAATGCTTGAAGAGCCAAAAGCCCTTTAATTGGATACAATTCCCGTAATTGTTGGAGTTCAACATGACTCTTGGCCTTTCGCCTTCCCCCATGACCTTTCATTTACCAACCTTTGTCTTTATTCTCTTTGTAATGATGAGAGAACAAAGATAGTAGTTACATTTTGGATTTGTCTCTTAGCACTAGTGGGGCCATCATAGATTTCGGCCATAGTGTACCCTACACACCATGAAGATTGATCTGGACATGGGAACCATCTTCGTTATCCAAGTTTGACAGTGGATCATCATGGGGTTCAGACCTCCTCTTCATCTATTTGAATTTAATCTCATTTCCTTGCTCCTCTACTGCTGCCACAGTTCTTGTTGTTGTTGTTGTTTTAACATCTTTGGCGACAGATAGTGTTTGAAATGGATCGTGCAGATCGACAAATTGTCAAAATTTAGATTTCATTTAAACGTATATTAATTAAAAGAAAAATAATATCACATGATGAAATCATCAATTTTGAATGCACCAGACAACTTGTTGGGAACATCATCGATGTATCTGGAGTACATGAAGCGAACTACTTCGGTGTGCACCGGAGGTCATGGAAAGAACAACTCCAGTGTACATCGAAGGACATGGAACGAACTACTCCAGTGTACCCAGAGCACTTGGTAGGAACTAGTCTGGTTCACACTAGAGTCGATGCAAGGAAGTGCTCCGATCTCAATCAGAGCAGTTGCAAGGATAGACGATGATCTTAACCGGAGTTGATGCAAAGATGATCTCCGGTGAGACCGGGGCAGTTAAGAAGATGATTTCCAGTGAGACCGAAGGAGATGTGAGCATGGATGCTGAGGAACCCGGAGATGAAAAAAGGATGAAAGTCGATGCCACACAGTGACCAAAAGCATATACGCACTAATATCAAAGGAGGGGCGTCTATGTATGATCTTTGCTCTTAGTGTCCATCTCATGCAGTCCAGACTCAACTATCAGTACATCTCATGCAATCCAGAATGGTGTAAGAATTCCATCACACCTCACAGAGGATATAGGTACAAAAAAAATTATCCGTTGGAAAAGAGGGGAGACATTCCATCACACCTCGCAGAGGATGCAGGTACAAATCCAATGCAAGGAAATGGAAATAAGTATTAATAAAATATATCCACCTTGAGGGAAACTAACAAGGGTCAGATGGAGGGTAGACAGATACTCAAGTAATAGGAATCAAAAGGAAACTAATGAGCAAGATGGGAAAGAAATCCCAAAGCAGGGATGCACAACACAAAGTTGATATCCTAATCGATGTCATATGGGTTAATGGATTGTTGCAAGTGTAATTAGGTAGTTCATTTTTTAATACTTTGTGAACTATCACTAACAAAGGAAGATAGTTTCATTCATAAGGATTCTTTTGTATTTTGAAATATTTCTACTATAGTATCAATGAAAAAAAAATGCGTAAATAATCTCATCTCATGAATGTGGTTTGAAATGTGTTAAGATCATATGAGCAAAGAATAAGGGTTGAATGGGAAGGTAACCTCCCTACCTAACATTAAGAAGATAAAATTTGTTGTTTTACTTATTGATGTATTTTGATGTTATTGAGATTTAAGATATGAATTGATTTTCCTAAACTAGGAGGAGTCACCAAGAGAATCAGAAAATCAATGACTCGTGGCAGGTGAAATCCCACTATAAAGAATTGTAACTCGATCATGAGTGATCTGAAAGTTGAAATGATTGTTCCAAGAAATAAGCTCGAAAGAGCCATGGGATTTAGGAAGCCTCGATGGAGGGTCATCAAATGAGTGGGTACAATGATAAGAAACAATGTGGATAGGAGACCATTATTGRAGGTATCATCTTGGAAGAAGGCATTGACTCACTGGAAGGAGCCCTAACATAGGAAAACAACATCGGAAAGATGCATGAAAGAGAAATTGAAAGGAATGGGACTAGGAAAGGTCTGAGAAACCTTGWTGGAAGGTCATCTGATGGTTGGATAAATTTCATAGAAGACATTGAAAAAAGGCCTAGAAGAGCCATCAAATGGAATGGGACGGAGAAAGGCCCAAGAAACCCCAATGGAAAGTGATCTGATGGTCATAGAGTTCAAAAAAYATATCAAAAAGAGGCTTGGAAGAGCCTTCAAAGGGAATAAGACAACGAAAGGTTTAAGAAACCTCGATGGAAGGTGATCTGACAAGGAAATGTCTATGAAACCTCGATGGAAGGTGATCTGATGGTCAAAGACAAATCATAAAAGACATTAGAAAGAATCTTGGAAGAGCCATCGAAAAAATTAGACAAGGAAAGATAATAAAAGTCATCAGAAACAAGAAGAACCAACGAAAAAAATGGGACAAGGAAAGGTCCAGGAATTATCAAAGGATGGAAATATGATAGTCAGAATCAATCAAGTAAAACTACAAATGACATCACTAATAGGGCTATAGGTCAAAATTTGTTCTAAGACATTACACGACTCACAAAGGAAGGTCGTACCTATTGGGGAGCACGATGACTGGGTTGGTGAGTGGTTGTAATGTATCCTCCAGCTAAATCCAACATAATAACCATCAAAGGAGTCCATACCCCAAGATACAGGAAATAAATCAATGTAAGGAAAACAAACACACCCCAATAAACTTTTCAAAAATAAGGAAAGATGAAGGAATATATTGAAGCATTAAAGCAAAGGGCCTAGACAAAAAAGCAGTTGTGATTACAAAGAAATACAAGGAGACTCTAAGGGAGGTAGTCAAACAATCACGACCACCACTTGGAGAGAAGAGAAAAAAGGAGAAGAACAAAATAAAGAATAATACTTGAAGTCCATTGGATGTAGCTTGGGTGGTTGGGAGGAATGGTTGTTACCCTCCCCACCCAGGTTCAATTCCTTGTAAGTGACATGTGATCCCCTTAAATGGGTCTATTTGATGCTCTTGTTGTTGAGCCCCCAATATTTCGAAAATGCTCGGCCTCCCCATGTTCTCTTGTGCATTTCAGGGGGGGTTCTCGGGGGTGTAGCGAGTACCGGTCTTCGGTGTCGTGAACCACATGTTTAAAATGGAAAAATATAGGAAAGAAATAGAAAATATAAGAACAAAAAAATAAAAAGGCGGAAAAGAAACACAAAATAGAAGAAAGAAAAAGACAAGAAAGATACGAAGAATAGATAAGAACGGAATTTAAAAAAAAAAATATATATATATATATATATATATATATATATATATATATATATATATATATATATATATATATACATACAAGAAAGAAACAGAGAAGAGAAAGAAAAGGAATAAAGGAAATAAAGAGACAAGGAAAAAGAAAAGGAACTAAAAGGGAGAAAAGAGAAAAAGAAGAAAGAAAAAACATGTTGTCGACAACTTAGGGCAAGTTAAGCTCAAAGTGGAATTGGAAACAGAGGATTTTTGCATGATTTTTTGCATGATTGTTTGCTAAATTTCCTAATTTTTGCACCTCTTAAATCTAAAACTTAGGATTCTAATAACCTAGTATGTCTTCTCAATGATGCCTTAGGTCTGAAAAAATTTTGATATGCCAAGAAAATTTAAGATGGTTTTCCAAAAATTATTGATTTTGGTAACTTTCCAGGTAAGTGAAATTGTACGATCTTTCCACACCTCCAACTTTGTAGTTATGAGTCTAAAAATTGTACATGAGACATATTGATCTATCCTTATTTTGATGCCACGAGTAGCACTGAATTTCGACCTAGGCTAACTTCAAATATTATTGTTTTACTGAAAACACATGTTTGACGCTATTTAAAGACTAAACAAAAATCCTTTGTTGTATAGCCTATAACTCTGAAATTATAGCAAACCAAATTCTAAAATTTTGACCAAGTACAGTTCAATCTATCTTCTTTCCAACCCTACTAGCAACACACAATTCCAATATCACCACAAAATGTTGTAGTGAAAATGATAAGATGACTCATTTGAAGCAGCAAAACCAAGAAAGGCTCGCTCTAATACCAAATGTTATGAACCAAATAACCCAATAAGTATTAAATAACATCAAATTTAGTAACTCCATGCCTAGAACAAGCTAATGACTGAATAATAAGCCTCTTTGAGGGGGAAGCCTCCAATTACAAGATATACAAATGCTCAATATGAGATGATTATTCAAATGATCTCCTTGATTTATAAATAGGAGATAAAATGGGCATGAAGTATCCTACACTCTGGGTCGACCTGCCTATAACTAATATAATAATCATGAAAGAGGGTTAGGACCCTAATAGTCACCGTCAACGTTACAATGCTTATAATGATTGTTAGGGTTATGGTTTTCTATTGCAATCGCAGTTATCTTCTTGCATTTACCTTTCCCTTTCTCCTTTCCACCTTTAACATATTCTTGCATCTTTGTCTATTTTGGCTCTCTAAATTACTATCTATTTATATCTCCTTCGATGTACTACACCTACATACAAGCCTCATCAATGGTTGTAGGTTTGAAAAGCATCACTTGTCTCCTAAGGTGACTACCCAAAGCTCCCAAGTACTTGATAAACACTTCAACTCCTAAAATGTATCCCTAATATGATTACTCTATTTTTTAACTCAGTGGTGAATTATTGCACTATCTATCCATATCTCTATCTGAGATATAGCCAACTTATATTTTGTTATGTTAAGTTTATAGTGTTTTTATTAGGTTAATTCCAAATTACATGAGCATTCAATGAATTTCCAAAACAACGGCATAAAGAGGATCACATAAAGAAACACAATCACAAGGTACACAACATTTTATCTTGGGAAACCCTCATGGGGGAGAAAACCCAACAAAACTTCCTCAATAATAGATTGTCAATACAATGCCAAGACTAAGATCAAAACACCAAGAATAAACTAAGACTGAGCATGCGCCTCTCTTCTCCTTCCTCCTGCAACTGCAACTGCCTTCAAGATATGTGCACTAGATGAGTGAGAGTGAGTGTGTGTAAGTGAGGCACCAACCTCACATATAAATATTAGTTGAGGAGGTGTTAGAGTTATGTCTCTTCACATGGTAGGGCCAACTTCTTCTAGAAGTGGTTAAAACCACTTTATAAACACTAGGGGTCGACTTTACAAATATCACATATAAATACGGTTTGACCGATCCACAAAAGGGGATTTGATCTATAAGATAATAACTCAAATACAACTAGAATATTCTTCGAAGTTACAATATTTCAACACTCCCCCTTAACGAGAAGGGTATTCTACTGACATGACCCAATACAACATCATCAAGAGAAGGAGAGGGTAGCATCAGCATCAGCATCTGGAACACTGACTGGCACATCTATAAATCATCGAATGTTTTTATCATCATAAATATCATCATCGTTTACAGCATGGAGCTAGACTAATATCATCATCAGCATAAAGTTGAAACATCAACATCAATAGCACAAAGCTAGAACAACAACATCATCCACAACACGAGGTTGGAACAACAACATCATCAACAACACGAAGTTGGACAAACAACATCATCAACATGTGGCAACAGAATGAGGCAGGTGTATCAACAACAACATTTGTGGTACTCTGACAGACTGTCCTTACCGGACCTTCGGGATCTGCCCAAGAATCAAAAGATTCCCTAGGATATAAAATCCTAACAAGCTACCACGTGGTACTTTAACAAAACATCCTTACCAGACCTTCAGGATCTGCCCAGGAATCATATGATTCCCTAGGATATAAAATCCTAACGGAGCTATCACTACTGACCACAACTGGCATATACATGCACAGGTACTCTGACAGATCCTCCTTACCGGACCTTCGGGATCTTCCCAGGAATGATCAATCCCCTAGGATATAAAATCCTAACAGAGCTACCCGTTGTTGGTCAAGATACCATAGTATCATCAGCATCACTCCCCCTTTCAAGGGAGGTCATTTCGAACTACACCAAGCTTGTCTTGGAAGTACTCAAACTTCACACTAGACAGAGGCTTGGTCAGCACATCTACATCATGCTCATCTGTGCCAACATATTCGAGCTTTACAACTCCCCTCTGCACCATATCATGAATGTAATGATACCATATCTCTATGTGCTTCGACTTATCATGGAACATTGGGTTCTTCGTCATCTTTATACAACTTTGGTTATCACATAGAATCACGGTGGCTTCCATCTCCAGATCGAACAGACTTGTCAACAACTTTCGAAGCCATATGGCTTCACAACTGGCGGAACATGTTGCAATGTACTCCGTTTATGTCGTGTTGAGAGAAATACTAGATTGCTTTCTGCTTTTCCATGAAGTCATGGCTGACCCCAAACTGAAACAACATCTTGAAGTGTTCTTCCTATCTGAAGCACTTCTAGCCCAATTTGAATCAATATAACCACATAGTTTGAAGTCATGATCTCCAATATAACAGAGACCATAATCCAGCGTACCCTTAAGGTATCTCATCACATGTTTTGCAACTACAAGGTGAACACGTCTGGGCTCCACCAGACACTGACTCAAAGTGTTCACAGCAAAGCATATATCTGGCATGGTATTTGTCAAATACATCAACGAACCAATAATCTATCTGTATAGAGTAGCATCAACCAATTCTAATGAAGTATCAACCAATAGATTTGAATTTGTTTCCATGGGTGTGTTCATGGATTTACATTCCAACACGTCAAA
This sequence comes from Picea engelmannii, assembly GCA_009831015.1. NCBI lineage: Eukaryota > Viridiplantae > Streptophyta > Pinopsida > Pinales > Pinaceae > Picea > Picea engelmannii. The sequence goes on from ML780848.1 coordinate 139,928, forward strand.
TATCTTCAGTATTTCAACTCCATACTTCCCTTGGTTAAGGAATATCTTCTTTGGGCTCTGCCAAACTTCAAGACCTAAGAAATAATTCATCGTCCCTAGGTCTTTCATCTCAAACTCTACAGCAAGATTCTTCTTGCAATCTGTGATGAGCTTTTCTTCTCCTGTCCAAAATGAATCATCCACATATAGTAGAAAGATAATTGGCTTATCATTCATAACCTTGAAGTATAGGTTAGGATCAGTTTTACTCTTGGTAAAGCCCAAGCTCGTCAGGAAACTATTGATTCTTCCATACCAAGCTCTAGGAGCTTGCTTCAACCCGTACAGGGTTTTCTTCAACCTGCAGACATGAGTCTTTCTATCTTCAACTCCAAACACTACTGGTTGTTCTATATATACTTCTTCTTCAATAACACCATTTAAGAAAGTTGTTTTCAAATCCACCTAGTGTAACTTCAACTTCATCTTGGTTGCAAGAGCTATGATGGTTCTGATAGAAGTGTATCTGGCTACCGGAGCAAATGTTTCTTCATAGTTAATACCTTCCTTTTGAGAAAATCCGCGAGCCACAAATCTTGCCTTACATTTTTTCAATACTTTCGTCTGTTGCATGTTTTATTTTGTATATCCACTTGGAAGATACCACATATTTGTTCTTATGTCTGGGAACTACTTCACATACATCATTATTTATAATGGACTGGTATTCTTCTGTCATGGCGTCCATCCATTCTTTCTTCTTAACAACTTCCTCAAAGCAAGTAGGTTCCTTCTCTACGAGATCACACATTAAGGCCATATCGCTGGCGAATGGCTTAGGCTTCTTTCTTTGTCTCATGGTTCCTTCTGGGGCACCATACTTCTCTGCATCTTGAATAAGTTCTCTCGCCCAAACTAGCCTCCTCTTGTGAGAGATCGTCATACGGGGAGGTTCTTGAGAGATTTTATCATATCATGACCTTCTGGAATCTCATCATCAGGGGTAACTGTAACTTCCTTCATTAGTTTTGCAACTCTGGGAGCTACAGGTTCTTCATATACTTCTTCAAGTTCGCATTTCCTTGATCTTTTGAGTGTTGTATCTTCATCAAATGTTACATCTATGTTGATCTCAATATGATGGTAACCTGGTATGTAAATTCTAAAGGCCTTAGAGACCTCACAGTATCCAACAAATGTCCCTTTCTTTCCTGAAGGATCCAACTTAGTTCTCTTTTCTTTTGGAATGTGTACAAATACTCGACAACCAAATAATTTGAGATGGCTTACTTCTAGCTTATTTTTAGTGAACATTTATTCGGGAGTTTTGAATCCAAGTGCACTATGGGATACTTTGTTTTGGACATATATTGTTTTTCTTGTTGCTTCATCCCATAAGTGCATTGGAAGATCTTGATCGTGAATCATAGTCTTTATTGCTTTCATAATTGTTCTATTATTTCTTTTTGCTACACCAATTTTTTAGGATTATAGGGAGTGGTGAACTCCCTCTTTATCCTGTCATCTCT
>ML780848.1:152741-166900 GCA_009831015.1 Picea engelmannii
TGTACTTGGTTGCATCCTCAAATTTATTCTCTTCTTTTGATGTGAGCTTCAAATTATATTCCATTGGAGTAGAGAGAGGGTTACACTCATCCATGCCAAACTTGTTCAGGAATTCTCCAATGTACTTATTTTGGAAGATGAATATGTATTTTGGATTTTGAGTCACTTCAATGTCCAAGTAGTAATGGAGATGTCCCAAATCTATCATCTCAAATCCTTTCTTCAACTCTCTTTATGGATGCAATATAGCTTTCATCGTTCCCTGTTATCAACAAATCATCTACATATAGTACAAGATATACAATAGTTTTTCCAACTTTCTTGACAAACGGAGTTGCATCATCAAGATTAAAGTGCTTGAAATTCAATTTCAAAAGATACTCAGTCAGTTTTTCATACCATGCTCGTGGTGCTTGTTTCAGGCCATATAAGGATTTGATGAGTTTACATACTTTATGTTCTTGTCCCTTCACAACAAAACCTTTCAGCTAAGACATGAATACATTTTCTTTCAAGTCTCCATTCAAGAAAGCAATCTTCATATCCATTTGATGAACTTTCCATCCATTTTGTGCTTCCAAGACAAATAGAGTATGAATGGTAGCCCATTTTGCTATTGAGGCAAAAGCCTGTTGAACACTCAATGCACCCTCAAAATTTCATGAATTTTGGGGTACCACGTTGCTTTCCTCTTCATCCTGGATTTTAATTTAGCTTGATCACAGTTTGTTTTGAACTTTCTTTTGATTGATTTTGCTATGTCGGTTGTGCCCCAAGCCTAAACTAAATGATTATTTGAAATAGGAGAACACATCTGGTTTCATTTTGAAGGAAAAGGGCTTCGAGACTTGGATAATTTGTAGAAAAGGAAAAAACCCATTAAAATCCATGACTTTCCCGACTCCCGATAGACAACCCTGTTGATCACCGATAGTGTATTGGGCATCGGCCACATCTGTGCGCAAAATTGGAAACAGTCAAACAATCTTGTATATAGTTGACGTGCATCGGTTGTCGACATCAATCGTTGTCTGTTGCGAAACATTTGAAATAAGTCTTCAACTCACCGATGTCGAGTGAATGGACTAAGCAAACCAGTCGTGATCGTCCGATGCAAACATTAGATCAATCCTAATCGTTACTAGACTAAGTCGAGATTCGCTCGATCCTAGTTGTACAAGTGTCCATGTCATCCGACAGACATCAACCCCATATTGCCACATCACCGACCATGTGGACCTTCGTACTTCCATGTCATCTAACACATCATCGAAGTAACTTTGTTTTTCCACATCATCTTTGCCACATCAGCTCTGACACATCAACTGCGACATCATCTCGTGCATTCCTTTGAGTCTATCGGTTTTCGGAGGATCATATGGCAGAGTTGGAAACACAAAAACTGATGAAAATACGTCGACGTCGATGAAGTTCATTGGTCGTCGATGAAATATGTTTCCTATTGCGGAAAATGACGAGACAGGTCTCCCTTTCAATGGTCAATGTTTCATCGACATCGGTGTTTTGCATTCCACAATAGGCCTTTCCACACACGAAGGATCTCACCAATGGTCGAACCCTTTGAGGAATTTTGAATCTGAATCATTCGTTATGTACCTTCTTTTAATCACAATCGTCGAAATTTTAAACACGGGATCAACTACTCACATGATTTTAACTAGAAAATTGCACCTGCACCTGATTTTATCATCTGTCAACGACCAATTAAATCACGCCACGTCAGATGTAGCTCTCCCATTTGACATTTTAGATGACAACTCACACACCATTTCACTATACAAACACATTTGTGTGACATGCCACCACCCCAAAAAGCATATTGCGCGCCAACAGAAATAGAGAGTTTTAACACGAGATATTGTCGGGACCGGTGAAGGACAATGAAACAAAATTAGCTCAAACAAGTTGACAGCCTCAAATCCCCAAACTCAGATATGAGAAACCATTGTACCCCAAGTCACGACCTTTTGAAACTTCTAATGAACTAAAAACTAGCTTGTTCGTGTCGTCGTTCGACATAATCCATTAATGTCAAGCATGGCACACATGTGGCGCAATAAAGCCTGCAAGATTTGTAAGATCCCATTGTACCCTGTGATTTTAACTGTTGAATTTTACTGGTAAGAGTTAGGGTATATAACTCGAATGTTTTCTTTGATTAGGCATTCTTACCATTGAGTGTTTAAGAGAACTTGCACAACGAAGGATGTCTTCAGACCAGACGTTGTGCACATTAGAACTATGTTGTTTCACAATTCAAAGATTTGTGATCAGAATTGGTAAGTATTAATGTTGATTTATCTATTCTTCAGCAGGTATGCATTTTGATTGTATAATTGATATATTTCTCGAACGATATGAATAAACTATGAGCTAAACGACATTGTTTATGTGCAGAAAATGTCACCACGCAGACCTACCACTCAACAGTCTAGGAAAACGCCTAAGGGAAAGAATGTTTTGATAGGTGAAGCATCCGACCAGTCGTTGTTGAAGGCGCAGAGAAAATGCCCAAGGTGGAGCCCGTAATCCGACATCCACAAAAAAACATTTTCAGCCAGTTGTTGTTGTATAAAGACACAGAACTTACCACCGGGTCTAAGGTGTTGTTGCTTTCCTAGAACGATTTATCCAATAAAATTAAGCACTCAGATTTCCCAGAATTCACGCCTCATAGTAGTCCGGAGATTAGGGCCTTGGATGAACAGGTGTTCCCGAACATACAACATTTTTTATTGTACATGGTAGCTTCTAGATCCCCTGTCTTACCTTGTGTAGAGGCCTTAGAATGGATTACCAACCACACAAATGTCGATAAATGTTTGGTCAGTGATGAACAAGGACAGTGTGTGGGGGTTTTCCTACCGATAGAAGTAAATAAATATTATAAGATCACGAAACAGGAAGTCGGGTTAAACATTGATTTTGTAGTAACATTTTATGAAAAACACGATACCAGCTAATTGTTAGCATCTTGGTGGAAGGGAGACAAGAAATTCATAAACTGAATGGCGGGATGGTATGGGACAACAAACCTAATTGAACCCTACATGTACTTAATGGAATTAATTTGCAATTTATATGGGGAAAAGGATTGTTCTAGATTTTAGGAGGCTTGGATACCTTTGGCATACATTGTGGCGATGTCAGAGAGCATTTTTAACTCTGGAGCTATTATTTCCAAACAGTTGAGCACCAGGATAGAACAAGCCCAAAACCATCAACCATGAGTAGTACCTTCATTTTATATGGCTTCCTACTTATTAGATGTAGTATGTGCTGGAAATATTTTCTCAGATATGGGCCCAAGTTGGCATGTGTCTGAGCTCCCTGTGCATGTATACGTTAGCATTATGTGGGAGAACATATACAATAAATCATATACCATGATATGTGATGGATTCCTAGCCAAGCTATACTTTATCATTTTTAAACAAGAGTGCCCACGACTCTCAAAGCAAGCCAAGAACATAATCTATTTTATTGGAAATTGGTATTTGGAGGAGAAATGCACCTACTTTAGAATCTTTGGAGCCATTGGAGCCCCACATATCATGCCAACATATGTACCAAACAGATTGGATTTGGGGGAAATATGTTATCAAACTATTCTACAAGGTTCCAATGCTTCATTGATCAAAGACAATACGAGAGCGTTCATCCCTTATGGGTTTCAATTAGGGTACTATTTTGTTGAGGACACTACGCAAGCAAAACAAAAAGGCTTGAGTCACTTAGAATATAGGTTCTCAACTGGCAGGTACCGCAAGAATCACCCAAAAGATTTAGTATCAAAACATGTCGGGAAAGTAATGACTTACTGGCCATATGCTCATGATAAATTCGAGGATGAAGTTTTTACTAAAAATGCTCAAAACCGGGATGAAGTACTTCAAAGGAAAGCCAACCTGATTTGACTTTGTTTAAGGCCATGTCTATGGATGAACAAGTGGAACTTATTAATCAAATGGGAGAAGCAGCCATGCGAGTACAAGCCAAAAGGGAAAGAGAAGTTGAGGAAGCAAGGAGAGCTAAAGAGGAAAGACTCCAGGCAGAAGTTGAAAGAGAAACTCATGAAGCTAAACAAAATAGGGCAGTTGAGGAGATAGAAAAACAAAGGAAGATTGAAGAAGAATTAAATAGGGGAGAGGCTGAACAGATTCCTCACAAGAGGAATAACACCAAAAGTAGTCGGTACTCAACCTGAAAATGAACACAAAACAGGTACAAGGAGTGTTGCCATAACCAATCATATCATCTAAGGCTTTGAAAGAGGTACGAGCCAAAGGAGCCTTTGGTCCCCAAATTGTAGATCTGACAATGATTGATGATGATGACAAAGATGATGTTGACACTTCGGGAGTTCCTATTATAGATGAGTCCAACACATATGGGAAAGGAGGACCACTCCCTAAGGATCCACAACCAAAAGAGTAATTGGTGGCAACGAGCACAACTGAGAATGTTACAACGCAACCAAAACTGGGGTCACAGTCGCCTAAGGAGGAGAAGACTCCAAAGGTTCAAGAAGTAGGCAAAAGTGAGGATCAGAGTTCAGAAAACACAACCTCCAAAAAAGAGGAAAGTGAAAAGGACAAAGACCAAGAACAACATCAAGGAGGAGTTGTGAGTAAGGGAGAAGTAAATGAGAAGCATAGTACTGCTCCGAAAAATGAAGGAGCAATGACCGACCCACCAGCCACTTCCTTTCCTGAGAAGGTGTCACCACCAGAAGTGTCAAAGGAAAATGCACCAGAAACACCACAACTCTTGAGAAAACAAAAAATGTATCCACAGACGCAGGAGCAGGACAGACTAACATAATAGAACAGACGTCCATGGAACCAAGCAAAGAGCAGGTAGCAAGTAAAAAAATGGAAGCACTAAGTGCTCAAACATCAACAGCAAAGAAGGGTAAGGCACCTATCCTAGAACACTTCCACACTACAAAAAGCATAGGGAATGTGTTGGCATGGGTGATCAACAAATACCAGAGCCAATGGATGAGGTTGCAAACATTGAGGCTATAGCCTATGACAGGAAAAGGCAAGTGGTGATAAGGAGAACAAGCAGGAAGAGGAAGCTCACTCTAGACAGTGCTATGGTTATAACCATTGAAGAAACTTTGTTAGACGCCAAGTTAAATGAATTGTCAGGAGCAGGGATGGACATATCCCATGCCATCGTTGACAGAGCTAACGAAGATGAAAGGGAAGCTAAGCCCACGAGGAGAGAGCTCGAAAATCTTAGACATCAGGTTGATTATTACAAAAACACCACCAAAGCAGTGATGACTCTAAGGGATGAATTCATAGAAGAGTATGGAAGGCACAAGATGGGCAGGGATATCTTCATGGCAAAGATCTGAGTTACCAAGAGGAGACACTTTTATGTCTTGTAGTATATAAAGAAATGTCGAGATGGTTTGAATGACCACACAGGACCCTAGCCCAAATTGAATACATCATAGAGATACAGAAAGACCAAGGAGAAGAAGAGCACAACGTAAGAATGCTCTTGAGGATAGAATGGACATAATTCAAAGGGAGGTTGAGTATTGGGTTCAGGCGGTTGTAGAGCCACAACTAAAGATGCAAGAGAGAAGGAATGAGTGTCTCAAGAGCTGGGAAAAAATAAATGAAAAAATGAGGAAAATTTAGTTTCTTGAGTTTGGTTCCCCAGAAGAATTTTGGGACATCAATGATATAGTAAGACAACATGTAGATCGGGACCAGAAATATGAATCAGATATCCTCCAAATGACCACTCTAGAATGAGGGCAGGTTAGAAAGTTTATGGGGGACATGATTAGAACATCAATGGTTCTAGAATACGTGGTCGCCAAGCTGGATAAGTTTAGACAGTGCACAAGGAGAAATGAGGGGATTCCTCAGTGCACCGATGGACCAACATCGTTTCCCCTATATGCGCACATGTGAAGATATTTTTTCCAAATGGTTCGATTATGACAAAGCAAACTCGTTGGATTAGTCACCGAGTGACTAAGAGATGACTTGAAGAAGATATGTGGATTAGTCTACATTGTTATTTGTTTCTTTACTTAAAATAGATTTATGACTATTTTTAGACCGTTCATTCTTGTTAAATAGGAGAATTGACCATGCAGCGAGGGTTGATGGTTTTTGTAAGAAATTTTGTAACTGGTGTTGAGAACTATTTTTCACTACAGTTAATTCAGAAGCTCTGAGAGAGCGAAAGACATTTTTCCAAAACTGTGTTTCTAATCTGATCGGTGGATTGTTCTGCGTTTTGTTTAGTAGCTACAGGCATTCAATAAGATTTTAATTATTTTAAGCTATCTTGAGTAGTTAAGAGATCTTTGAATGAAATTTGGTGAAATCCAATCTTCTTTAATTTGTTATGTTAGAGTGAAGCATAGAATTAATTCTCGCTTATCTTTTTCATGTATCTTCGCATACATGCTACTTATTTTGTTTCTTAAAGAATATATGATAATTGATGAATGTTAGTATTGGTGCTATAGTGATTCAACTACATGTGTTGTTTACATACTGTAGCCAAAGGTTATCCTAGGCTTGGATTTCTCAAAACGAATTAGTCCTCTTTTTAGATTAGTTTCATGTCCTTGCATTAAAACAGAAAAGAAATAAATACAAAAAGAGACCGATAGTTTCATGAACGTATTGGAAAAAGACACTTAATCACTAAAGCCCATCAAAAAGGTTGACAAGTCATTAATCCAGAGAATCACACCATTCCAAACGAAGAAGAGTCTAATTGGACCTCGTCTTCGAGTGTGATTCCTACTATTGAGTTAAAGAGAATCTAGACCCCTCAACAAAGTCTTTGCATGATCAACGCCTTCTTTTTGTGCAAATAATTTTGCCACAAGCCTTGCTTTGTGCTTGTCAAGTGAGCCATCTGATTTTTACTTGTTCTTAAAGACCCACTTGCAGCCAATTGGTTTCGTTGTGAATGGAGTGTCCACCAACTTCCACGTCCCATTCTTGATGAGAGCATCATACTCCTTTTGCATGGCTTCTTTCCACTCATTATGAGAAGTAGCTTCTTCAAAGGATTTTTTTTCAAAATTAGTAGATAATTCAAATCACAATTATATGAAACATCCATATCATCTACATCACCTGAACCTAAATTGTATACATCACCTCCATCTTGTCTTGTAGAACTTCATGTGCATGTCTTTTCGACCTCATCAGGTGAACACTTTCAAGTGTCTTTATGAGCCACTTTGGTGGACCTTTTTGAGACAGTCCAAGTTGCTCAGCTAATTGAGATGGTACAAAATTCTCGTCAAAGTTCAGCCTTTCAATCCTCTCAATCACATCATCCAAATGAACTTTAGTTTCTAATGAAGTGGCTAGAACTTCATGAGGGGGAGATGGTGCTTCAAAAAGAGATGTTAGAGATTGATCCGAGATAGGGATCCCCGTTCAATATGTGGAATCTCATCATCAAACTCATGATACATCTTTACGTGAGTGAATCTATTCAAATGATCAAGTTGTCTCTCAACATTTTTGTCATTCTTGGAGGATTCAAAAAAAATTACATCTCTAGAAAGAATGAACTTCTTGTTTACCTCATCGTAAAGATGATATGCCTTGGTGGTATTTGAGTACCCCAAGAAGATGCACTTATGACTCCTTGCATCAAGCTTGTTTCTTTTCTCCTTAGGAATTAAGGCATAGCATGTGGAACCAAAGACTCTAAGATGTATCACCAAAGGAATGCGGCAATACCACATTTCGTATGGAGTCTTATTTCCAAGAGCATGAGATCGACACCTATTTTTCACATATACTGCACATAAAACTACATCATCCCAAAACATAAATTTCACATTTTTGAAAAACATAATGGAACGAACAATATTTAAGCAAGTCTTGTTCATTCTTTCAGCTACACCATTTTGTTGAGGATTGTATGGAATTGTGGTTTGATGCTTGATCCCACGTTGGCGAAGATAGTTTTCAAAATAATTAGATGTATATTCTCTTCCATTATCAGTACAAAGAGAGCCAATACGAGACTAAGCTTCATTTTGGATCTATACATGAAAAACTTTATAAGTTTCAAAACCCTATGGTTTATCTTTCAACAAGTACACCCAACACATCCTTGTGTAATCATCAATAGAAGTCATGATATATCTATTTCCATTAGCATATGGAAAAGGCATAGAGCCACACAAATTGGAATGTATAAAATCCAAGTTTTCGACATGCTCTGGAAGTAGAATTATGAAATGGTTGTTTTCTATGTTTACCAAGGATACAAGCATCACATTGCTTCATTTTTTTACGAATAGTAGGAAAACCAGAACCACCATTCTTTTTCAACAAAGGAAGGTTGCCATAATTAATGTGTCCATATTTAACATGCCACAAAAGACAAGATGGCAATGTACCTTCCTCGTGGTGAGAGAGGTATGCAGAATTTTGTGCATGAGCAAATGTCCCTTTCAACTTTAGTGATCTTTCATCCTCCACTCTTGTCATAACGACCATGTTGTATGAATCCTTCCTTATTTCAAATTTGTCACCGAAGATATGACTAGAGTGGCCTTGTTTTTGAATGTGCACAAGAGACAAGAAGTTCCTTCGCAACTCAGGAAGATAAAGCACATCATACAAAAGAAAGTATGGGAATCTAGGCAATTTAAGTAGGATAATGCCAATTCTCGAAGGTTTGAGACTTGATTTATCTACAAAATAGACTATATCGTCTACATTGTCGTTGATATATTCAAAGAAGTCTCTCAGGAAGGCCATGTGGCATGTTGCACATGTGTCAAGTAGCCATGCATCTCTCCTAGAAGAAAATGAAGTGTTAAACAAATATTTGGTTACTTCGATATTGCAATGGGCAACAATATAATGAGAAAATTCAAGTGATTTACCTTTCGCTAGGTCTAAGGCTTTACTTGTGTCTTCTTTCTGATCTGGCTTCTCTTTGATCTTCTCCCAAGGGAGTATGCATGTCTTTGCCTCATGTACATTCTTCCCACAACAAACACATTGAAGATCAGATTTCTCATAGGGATTATGCCTTCCTCCTTGCCTCTGAAATTCTTCTTTTTGTGACCTTTGTTACTACCTTCTCCTATGGAAGAATCATGTGATTGATTCTTCACTTTTCTGACAAGAGAATGCATTTTCATAAACAAAATGGCAATCTGTGCAATAACAATGTCATTTGTATTCCAATGAAAACCCTAGTTACCATAATTGTGATAAGGGTTCTTGTTAAAAACACTCCCCGAAGAATGAAAATTAAAGTGGCCAAAAGCCATGCATATTTTTCTCAAAACCCTAAATTGTTGGCCTCCCAAAGACTAGAACCAGCAACCTCCTTTAAAAGCAGCCCTCGAAGCATGAAAATGGCAGCAAAGCAACATCAATGAGTGAATAATTTAAATGGACAAAAAGCTTAATGAAAACATTTTGGATGCAACATAAAACTTTGAGAAGCTAATAATTAACAAGAATAATATTGAGGGATTGTCACTCACTGCTCTTGGTCTTATTGCTCAATCAACAGCGTCTAAAGGGTATGAAGGTGCAACTGTAGAGAATGGGCCATTGACGAGAAGGATATCAAAATTATGTATGATCTACAAGCGAAGAAGGGTTTACCAAGGCGATTGTGGGCTTAAATGAAACCAGTGAAATGACACACGAGGATAAAACCATTGAATGTTGCTAACAATGGTTACACTCTATTCTTGCTCATCAACAGATGTACTTGGATCCCAGGCTTGAAATTAGAAGTCCATTCTTAGCTTAGTCAGTGTTACATTGAAGGGACCAAAGTTCAATCACATCTGTAAAACCCTAAGCCATGCATACCTTAGCAATTAGAAGTTGGGGCTCAACAAAGGCCTGTGTGAGGCATGAAACCCATAGGCATTCGAAGACATGGATCCAACAAGCGCAAGGATCAGAAATTTCTCAATGGCACTTCCCGAAAGCATGTGTATGATAATTGGCACTCCTTGAGGAATTGATCATAAGAATTGAATAGACCCTTCACTCCATGGAGTATCACATAATCCAAGCTACACGTTGGTTGCAAAGCATGCACGTAATCGCAATCTTCATGAGCTTTATCATGCTTATGTTACTTTTGCAAAGACTGGTAAGTTAGATAACACTCTAGTTATTGATCAAATTTGAGACTTCGATTAAAGAGACATGGAAGGAAACGCATGAGTTGCACAAGGGTGAAGGAAGACGAGAGGTAGGAGATGGAACCTCTTGGAGCCAACAGATTACAAATACCATTGATGGAATATGTTACGCCAGAGAGTGCAGCACAAGCCAAGGCTATGCCAAAATAGAGAACGGTAACTGCAGGCTTGAAAACACAAGGTTTAACCCTTGAAAGGTTGCATGAACAGAGGGGCACAAATGACAAAGGAACACAAACAAGGCTGAGGAAGGCAAAGGTGGGCACAAACGACAGGGTAACAATCACATCGAGAGAAACATACCTCAAGGAATTTTAGAGGCATTTCTTCACACGGGAGGAGAGAATCATGGAGTTAAAACATACTATGATACCACTGTCAGACCAGGTATGGGCAAAGAAAATGATAAAAATTGGCACTTTATGATTTGCATTAACGTGAAACATTCATAAATACAAAGTGAGGTGACCTTTGGTTTCAACTTCCAAGAGGTCTGAATGACTCTTCCTATTCACCTACGACTCTTCATATTTCTCCTAAATAATATTACAAAGTACCTTAATCCATAAGGATTAGGTATCTAACAGATTTGATAAATTTTCAAGTATCATGGGTAACAAGAAAAGGTAAGCCTTGAGCTTCTAACATAGGTGGCCTTCCATCCAAGAACTGGATATCATGCCATGTGTCGACAATCAAGGGTGAGCATTTGGAGGATTTGTAGGACAAGGGAAAGCAGACCAATAAGAATACACATACATAACAGTATACAGATGACACACACACGTTTGTTAATATTGACCATGAATCTATACATAACGTATATGCCACATGGCAATGTTTAGGCTTGCCACGTTGTCATTGCAAGCCAAGTGGCAACCTAGATTGAGCACAGGGCCCGATAGGATAAGCATACCAAATAGTAGTTCCAATTTAGCCTTGTCTTTCAAACATCAAGTCCCCAATAGAATCTTGTTTGATAAATGTTGTGGTCCACCGGTGTCAAGTGAAATGATCCTTTCTCTTCACAATTTCACGTCAACCCTTTGGGCATTGAACCCCTACCATAATTGTATTCTAATAGTAGTATTTTTTTATATATAGCAAAGTAATCCAAGAGTAAGAGTGTTAATGAAGCAAAGAAAAACAAGAAGGGTGATCGTCGAAGTTAATAGTATCCCATAATGTCCATTTAGTCAACACGGACTTAGTTTATTATTATTATTATTTGATTTATAATCCTAAAGAGAATAAGAGCTAGGCATAATCCTTTATTTCTAGTAGGAGTTTTTCCCTCAGATTTCTCGAGGTATATAATGTCTCCATGGTGTGCTTCTTATTGTAGTTGTATTCTTATTATCTCATTTAGTTCTCAAAATGTAAATTGTGTGTGTGTTTGTTTTTTTAACAAAGCATAAGTAGATTCGTGCACAACAAAGCATAGTCTCATTGTATTCACAAAAGCGTTATCGCATGAGTGTAGAAATTTCAACGAAGTACAACCTTTAATGCAACTTTAGAAATTTCACCTCTTTCCTAGAGGTTTCTCAAATCTTAACCTCGTGAACTTTCATCCTTAGGGATGTTATGAAATACGATAAAATGGAAAAAACGACGAGCAATATTCCACCTCCTAACAACCCTAATCAACAAGGCAATCCAAGAGAAAAGATACCAAATGTGTGCCAACGAGTTTCAACTCTCTAGGGCAATCGTATCATGTATAAACCAAATCTGAAAATCACTTTATTACTGCAGAAATCAAGTAGTAAATCTGATCTATCTTCTTCAAGATTAATGTTAAATCACTTTACCATTTCATCCTTAACTTATGTCAAATGAGCAAGACATGCAAGGGTTGGAAATTACCAACCCATGAACATAAAGATGGTTGAAAATTAAATCTACAATAGGACAATTATTAGACAATTCAAAAAAATTCATATACATGCATGAAGATGAATTTCATGTACATATTATAGCTCTATCCCAAGGCTAATACAATCCTCTAGCTCTCCAAAACCTTAGCTAGGGAAAACCAAGAAAACCCTAACCAATACCAAGGAGCTCCAACACGCAAGCATCACACTAGAAAGTCCTCTTAGGCAAGACATCTCCTCTTTTCCACTCATCAACAAGTACAATCTAGAGTTTAATCACAAAACCCTAACTTCAATGTCACCAAGGGATGAAACCCTAACCCAAATATTCAAGATACTCCAAAACCTCCAAGAAACCCTAGTGCCTCCCAGACAAGAGAGAAAAAGTAGAAATATGAAAAACACATAAAGAGAGAGAGATAGAGAGACTAATGCACTACTCTCCTCGCATCTCTAACATAAGATAATGAAGTGATGATGTATTTTAGATCATCATATACAACATCTTCTTGACAAGAGTAAACCCAAGTATCTCACAAGAATCCTCCAAAAAAGGTGTCCTCCCTCTTCTTCACAATAACTCCTAGGGTTTCGTCGTGAACCCTAGTGCCTTACTCCCATATGGAAAATACAAATAAAAGAGTACAATGGTTACAATGAAAGGACTCTTTCTTCCAGTATATATATGAGAGGTAAGGGAAGCCAACAATACATATGTGGGACTAAACCCTTACAAGCAACCTACAAAGCCACATGTAGGATCACACATGTGAAGGACTACACTCCAAGGGCACACATGTCAAGATCCAAGGTGATGTCATACATAGGCAAGGATCCAATGTGAGGGTGCTCCATGAATTGTATCCAATGTTCCTCTAAGCCTGTAAGGACTCCAATGATCCTCTTAAGCCATGTGCCCACTAGGTCCAGTCTCCCTACATGAGTATTGTCACAACCCAAACGTCTCCAAATCAACTCCATACCTCCATGCAAGCATCCAAGCTACCCCACGTTGTATAGTGCTTAACGACCTCTTCCAGAATACCAAATGCTCCTCCTGCAATGTAAGGCGTTCTCCACCCAAGTGGCCTTCTCCATGTGGCCAACATGTAGAATGTCACCAAGTTGTCTAAAGATCTCCAAGACTACGAGGAAGAATGTCATGCAAGCATCCAACCAAGGTCAAGCAACCACTAAGTAAGCAACCTACAATGTGTAAATCTGTCACGAACAATCTAGGGGCTAATCATACACCATGTACCCCAAATCTCTTGAAACACCCCTAAACATAATACAAACACTTTCAGAGTAATCCCAAAAACTAACATTCACTCTTTACAAGGAAAGCGATTTCACTAACACACGTTTATTTTCTCTACAATTCCACCAAACCTATCATCTACAAATATGTACCTATTGCAGTCCAAAATCAACCAATGTCCTCTGAAAAGGAACAATCACCCATCCATCACAATCCTCCACCAAGGGATCACATCAAACCTCCTCAAAACAACTGGTAAACTCAGAAGTGGAAGAAGCCATCACAACATGGCAAGAATATCTCCTAAGAGGTATACTCACTCTCACTGAAGATATGGATGCTTCTACTTGCTCTCAAGCCTCATGTAGTGTTTTGGTGAGTCGTCTCGACTTTCTAAGTGTTGGAGTAGAAGGTGAGGGCATATACATCCTTAATATCACCTCATCCACCCTTGAATTTGACTCATTTCAAGTTTTTGAATCAAGGCTCCAATGCAAAGTCGCTCAACAAGATATGCCCAATGCTCGTCCTCTAAGCCTCTTAGGACTACAATGCTCTTTGTTGATCTTATGCTTATATCGAGGGGCAGGGGGTGTATCAGTATAAGATATTTTTTACTTTATTTAACCATTCAGCAATCATTCATTAGCACATATAAACTCAAATCACAATGCACAGAATTTAACGTGGAAAACCTTGCGGGAGAAAACCACAAAAACTTATCTTTATAAATGTTTGTAGGCACCAACCTATTGTTACAAAGCTTGTAAGCACCAACCTACTAGAGACACCAATCTCCTCA
>ML780848.1:186641-204910 GCA_009831015.1 Picea engelmannii
TTTTGAGCCATTTGGAAATGGTGGGTGGCCACCGATATCCACCTGGATCATGCGCTTTTGGTCCTGTAGACCCATCTGCATCTGACAAGTTTTCTCCCAAAAGGAAGGAGAACCAGATCCCAAGTCTGGTTCTCGAGGAGGGAGTTGTACTCCTCCTGGATGGTGGATTCCCAAAAGGGATTTCCAGCAACCTCACCATAAGACTATGGATATAAATACTGAACCAAGAAAAGATGTTTGGAGGGCAATGGTTCAGTGGCAGTGAATGCAACAGGAGGCTCCTCGAAATCAGATCGATTCCTCTTAGTATCGACTGGATCACCAACAAGATCCCCTGCATCCTGAAGAGTAGTATGTGCCCACTTGGGCCTCTGCTCTGGCTCTGCAACTACATCTGGATGCTCTGACTCTGCATCTGACTGTATTGACTCTATATCTGAATCATTTGAGTCCTCTGAATCAGAACTCTCATCTGACGAAGAGACAGCATGTGCATGCTCATCATCTCGGACAGGTGGAAGAATGAATGTGTTTGCATGTGATTGTTAAGGTACATGCGAGACACTTTCTTCAAACTGGACAATTCGCTCTATGATGAGTCTGTCCGAGGAAAGATCAATAAGTATATATCCCTTCACATCGTCGGGGTATCTAACAAAAATACACTCAGTGCTCTATGGATCAAGTGCCTTCCTCTTTTCAGAGGGAATCTGGGCCCATGAACGTGAACCGAAAATACAAAAGTGGGTCACTTCCGGTTTGAGGTTGCTCCAAGCCTCGTAGGGGGTCTTATCCTTGACAGATCTATGGGGAGATCTGTTTTGGATGTATGTTGCACAATTAAGTGCTTCGGCCCATAGTCTATGTGCTAGTGACTTTGCATGCAAGATGTCATCTCTTTTAGAGATCTATTTTTTCACTCAGCAACTATATTTTGTTGTGGAGTATAGGGAATTGTGTGTTGCAACTGAATCCATGCCTCATGGCAAAGATTATGGATCTCATAATTGACATACTCTCCCACATTATCAATTCGAAGGACTTTGATTCTCTTTCCGAACTGAGTCTCAACCAGGGCTTTGAAATCTTTGAGGTGTTGAAAGACCTTGGATTATTGCCCGAGAAAGTAAATCCATGTAAAACATGAGAAATCATCAACAAAAATGAAAACAAACCTCGCTTTGTTGATAGATGGATGTGAAAAAAAACCCATAAGGTCACTATGGATCAGATCTAAAGGCGTGGAAGCTCTCTAAGACTTTCCTTTGTCGAATTTCTCTTAAGGGTGTTTTCCAAAAACACATCCTTCACATACTCCCTTGGAGAAATGGATTTCTTGTAGACCATCAACCAATCTTTGTTTACTAAGTTGTTGCATGTATCTGAAATTCAAATGTCCAAACCTTTTGTGCCATATCCTACTACTTTCATCAGCATGAGTAAGCAGTAAAGCAAAATCTGGTTCAATGAATTCAGAAAATGTATACAATCTAGACTGATGATTTACTTCACCGATAGCAACCCTAGAGTTGGTTTGCATGTCATAGATGTGCACGGCATTTGGTGTGAATATGAATTTCTTTCCGGTGTCGAAATTCGTCATCTCGTACACAGAGAGAAGGTTGACAGAAAGTTTGGGAACGTGCAGCACATTCTCGAATCTTCCATTGGTGAGTTCAATCCTTCCTTTGCCGTTGACTGAAGAGTTGTCCCCCATCAGAATAGGAGGACCTTTGCATGCATCCAATGAAGAATATATTGCTTTTGAGGTAGCCATGTGATGTGATGCTCCTGAATCTACGATCCAAGCATCGGGAGAGGAGTTGATGGGAATCAAGGCATGACTAGAATTGTCTTTCTTGGTATTCTGATCTTATGGCTTCTTCTTCCTTGCACCCTCGGGGATGTGATCTCCAAGGTTGTTTGTTGAAGTATTTGAGACATTAGATCTATTTTTTTTTATGCATGTGGAATCTGGATGGAATCATTTGTGACAATGCGTGCATTTCTCCCCTTTTCTTCCCTTTCCACCTTTGGATCCAGAGGCATCGGTGAAGGGTTTTGAGTACCCTTCTTTCATCGGATGTGCATGAGCTTTATTTTTGTCTTTAACTTTAGATTTCTAATATTGATGGCTGCCATCTTGCACAGTAAGTACATGCGCCTTTGGGCCTTTGATTTTGTCCATGTTGATGAACTTGGTTTGCTCTTATGTCGGGGATTCGATAAAGTCCTCAAGAGAAGGCATCTTCCAGGTGGCTCCAAAGGAGAATTTGATTGAATGGAATGTGGACACGAACACAGAGAATTCAGGACCAAGTTTGGAGAGAATGGTGAGAACCATTTGTTTCTCCTCCTTAGATTTATCAACCCCACAAGCTTTGAGTTGCGACAATAAATCCTTGAATTTTGTAAAGAAATCTTGGATATTGTTGAAACGTTTTGGATCCAATGTGAGCAATTGCACCTCCAGCATGTATCCCCTCATCTCATCATGTTCGCCAAAGAGCCCTTCCAAGGTAGTCCAGGTTTCATTGAGAGTCTTACAGGAAGATATGTGAAAAAGGAGATCGAGAGAAATAAGACTGCAAATCGTTCTGTGTGCTTCATCCATTTTTCTATGGTTGATGTTAATTTTGTATATGTATTCAAGGTTAACCTGTACAATCCTCTGGTTCGGAGATGAATCATTATTCTCTCCTTCCATGCAAAGTAGTTGTAAGGTGTAAGAATGAATTATTTTTGGAAATCCATCTTTATGTTGTCTTCAATCTTTTGTACCTGCAAAATATTTTGGTGTAGCTTTTGCTTAGCAGTCTGTTGGCTCTGATACCATGTAAATGTGTTGGACCTGCACAGAATATATCTAGCTAGAAAATACTACGCACATTTGCAGAGAGAAATTGAGAAAGAAAGAGAGAAAATAATAGAAGAATTCTCAGTAATCGTAATGAATAATGAATAATTTACACAAGATCTGCTCTGTATGACTCAATCAATGCGCATTGGAGGAGAACCAATGCGCCATAGTGGTGGTCTAGAGTGATTTGAACACACACCAGCAGTTATGGGAGTGAACTGCCACCTAGTCTAGTCTCTCAGACAATTAAGGGAGTGAACTGCCACCTAGCTGAGTTAACTAATCAACCAGTCGTCAGTTAACTGACTGAACAGTGTAGTGAGGAGTAGATCAAGGAATCAAGGGTAATGCGCCAACCTGGTGATGATCCCAAGGCAAGTGTGCATTAGCATGGTGATGATCCCAATGTTGCATGGTGACAAAACCAATGAAGCATCTAGACTCAACTCAACTAGTCAAACTGAAGTGTCAACTGAAGAGAATATTCACAAGGTGGAATATTCTCTCCTAAAATATAGGAGACTAGATAATGACTAAAAATCAAGGAAAAGCCTTAGGAAAAAGAAATCATAGGTGTGTGTGAAGTAACTCCAACAATATCGGTGTTATATTTCTTCTCGTTCTTTCTTTTCTTCTTCCTTTTCTTGTTCTTTGTAGATTGTCTCATCTAGATCTTCATTTGTTTGTGACTTTTCCTCTTGAGGTATTGCTTCATCCACTCTTACAACAAATACTATTAACAAACTTGTGTAGTCTTTTGTTGTAGCATTTGTAGGCCTTGCTTCCAGATTCATAGCCAAGAAAGATACCTTCATCTCTTCTGGAATTAAACTTGCCTAAATTATCTTCATTTCTCTTTAAATAGCACTTGCTCCAAAATACTTTTAAGTATTTGACTGTAGCTAGTCTACCTTTCCATAATTCATAAGGTGTCTTGTTGTTATTGACTCTAATTTGTGCTCTATTCAAAATGTAGATTGTTGTTTTGACTGCTTTTCTCCAAAAGGTGTTTGATAGTTTGGCTTCATTCAACATTGTTCTTTCCATTTCTTGTACAGTTTTGTTCTTCATTTCTACCACTCCATTTTGTTGTGGAGTCCTTGCTACCGAAAAATGTCTCTTGATTCCATGATTCTCACAGAATTCATCAAATTCATAAGATGTAAACTCACCTCTTGTGTCTGATCTTTAGCAATTGATTTTTAAATCAATTTCATTCTCAACTAGGGCTTTGAAAGATTTAAACTTCTCAAAAGCTTCATATTTTTCTTTAAGAAATGTAACCCATGTCATTATTATGTAATCATCAATAAGTAACATAAAATAACTCTCACCTTTTAAAGTGTGTGTTCTTGCTAGCCCGCAAAGGTCTATGTGTACAAGTTCCAATGGCTTTGATGTTGAATACTCCTTTATTTTGAAACTAACTCTCGTTTGTTTCCCATGTTGACATGGCTTGCAAATAGTCTTCATAGGTTTTGATATGTTTGGCATGTCTCTTATTGCTTGTGTCTTGTTGAGTTTTACTAGATTTTCAAAGTTTATATGACCCATCCTTCTATGCCATAACCAACTTTCATCTACTTGTCCCATACAACATTGTTCTCCTTTGACTTCATTAAGAATGTATACATTGCTCAAAGTTATGTTTGCATTTTCCACTAATCAACTTGAACCTGCTTTCTTTATATCACATCCTTCAAAATGAAATGTAAGGTTGTAACCTTGATCACACATTTGACTGATACTTAGAAGATTGTTTTTTAACCCTTCAACATACAAGACATTATGTGTTTTAGTCTTTCCATTATCAAGACTAACGGTACATTTTCCAACTATCCTTGCAGAAGCATTATCCCCAAAGGTAATGATGCCTCCTTCTTCCTTTAGGATGAGAAATTTGTTATGATCCCCTACCATTTGTTTTGAACATCCATTATCAATGTACCATTGGCTTCCTTTGTCTTGAGGATACATTGCAAGTCCACATTCTTCCTTCTTTGGTTCTTCTTGCTTCATTTTCCACACCTTTGTGTATTCTTCTCTATGCTTGGTAAGAGCATCTTCTTCCCTGTTTTGTTTAGGAGACTTTATTATGTTGCTTCTACGATCACATGTTATGTGCCCATAGTTATTACACTTATAACATTCAGCATTGTAATCAAGTAGGGGAGTAAATGAATTGTAATTTCTATCAACAAACCCATGAAAACTTTTGGTTTTGTTGCTCAGATAATCATTCTTTGAGGTTTTATAAGAACCTCTATTTCTATCTCTCATGTGATCACTCATTGCATAAGCTCTACAATCTATTGCTCTATGACCAAAATTATTGCAAGAAAAATAAAATCCGAGAAAGATATTTTGGTATTGGGTTGTGAAAGTTCTTCTTCGTGGAACGGCTCTTCTGAACTCAATCTTGTGAGAAGAAACAAACCCATGTTGGTCATCAATTCCTTTAATGTTGTTGCTTTCATTGCTAATGGAGTCTTTGAGAATATTGGCATAGCTTTTAGACTTTTCTTCATTTTCCTTTTATGACGGCTTTGTGACCTTAGTGTTTGTATCTCCCTCGGGGGTCTTTTGTTTTTCATCGTAGCCAATACCTGTATTGATGAATGGTGACCTTTGGAAATTGAGAATATTATCTAAGATTTCAATACTCTTTCCAAACTTCAAGCTTCTATTTAATTGATTAGTTGTTTTCCCTAGTTCCTTTCTTAAGGAAATTATTTCATCTTCTAGCTTCTCGCAATTTTCTTCATTTTCTTTTAATTGGTTTCTCACCACTTCTTATATCATTTTTGCCTCTTCTAGTTGAGTCTTTAGAATGATAACTTTTTTTTTTGTTTCATCAAGATCATGATCCTTCTTTTCATATTTCTCTAATTGTTCTTTCTACTTTTTATTATTTCCCCTGAGTCTATTTATTTCTTCTAAGGCACTAACGAGTTCAGCTTCAAGATTCACTTCCCCATAAGTGTTCTCTTCTTCTTAATCTGATTTTTTCTTTCTGATTGTCTTCATTTTCTTTATCAGTAGGCTTTGTATCCATGGATATTAAGAGGAATTCTTCTTTGTCAATAACAGAAACATATCCATCACTTTCTTCAGACGAGCTACTATCCTCTCTAGAGTAAACACTCTTCTTCTTAGTATGTTTTCCTCTTTTGTGTCTATAAGGTTTAATTTTGTTGTTATGTTCTTCTTTATCATTATTGTCCTCATCATCATTGTCTTCCCTTTTTGCATATGGACATTTAGCAGCAAAATGTCCTACTCTACCACAGTTAGAACATTTGAAGGGTAGCTTACTTTTGTATTTGTCAGCTCATATTTCTAGCTTTCTCACAAATTGTGTTTTTTCTGTATCTAATTCACAGCTGGAACAATCACAGAATTTGTGTATGTCTGTCTCCTTTGATGCTTTGAAAGTTGCTTCCTTACGTGTTGGCTTTTCTTTTTCTATCCTCATCTCATATGCAGTGAGAATCACATGCAACTCATCCATCGTTAGTTTCTCCAGATCCTTCATTTCTTCAATAGCAGAGAACTTGGCATCAAATCTTAAGGGGAGAGACCTTAACACCTATTGCACAATCATTGGTTCTTCAACCTTCTCACCAAGTCTTTTGATGGTGTTGACAATTTCATCCACTCGAAGGAAGAAGGTTGCAACATTTTCTRC
This sequence comes from Picea engelmannii, assembly GCA_009831015.1. NCBI lineage: Eukaryota > Viridiplantae > Streptophyta > Pinopsida > Pinales > Pinaceae > Picea > Picea engelmannii. The sequence goes on from ML780848.1 coordinate 193,190, forward strand.
ATCTTTCATTTTCAAACTCACGAACTATCTTCTATGATTTTGGAGCTTTGCCTTCTTCACCTTGTCATCACCTTCATAGATGTTTTAAAGTTTGTCCCAAATATCTTTTTTCGATTCACAATGTGYCACCTTGACAAATTCTGATTTCGATAGACCACACAAGATAGCAWTAATAGCTTTTGCATTATGTTCACTGGCCTTCTTCTCGACGTTATCTATTGGTGGAGTTTTTGGGGTTGTATACCCAGTCACGACTAATTGTCAAATATCAAACCCGAGAGCCATTAGATAAGTCTGCATCCTTATTCTCCAGAATGCATAGTTTGTTATGTCAAACAATGGAGCCTTGTTTGTGGAGAAACCTTCTTGACTAGCCATGTGTTCTCCCAAGATCTACATTCCAAGGGTTACATTGTTTCTGCAGGAACCTACTCTAATATCAATTGTTGATCTTATGTTTATACTGAGAGGGGGGGTGAATCGATATAAGATATTTTTTACTTTATTTAACCATTCATCAATAATTCATTAGCACATATAAACTCAAATCACAATGCGTGGAATTTAACGTGGAAAACCTTGCGAGAGAACACCACAAAAACTTATTTCTATAAATGTTTGTAGGCACCAACATACTAGAGACGCCAATCTCCTCAAATGAGCACCAACTCACCAAGATATTGTGTAGGCACCAACCTACTGAAGACACCAATCAACACCAACTCAATAAGACCTGTATAGGCACCAACCTAATATCTTCATACATAGAGTACTTCTAACTTCACATACATGCTTCATACTTCATGTATTTCATAGTATCATCGTACCCTTAACTTTCATGCTCTAGCGCCTCTTTTTTCTTTATACCTCGAACATAGATTCAAACCCTAGTCAGATTTAGCCTTCATGCCCTAGCAAATATCGTAGCATCATTCCTATAATATAATCCCAGACTGCAAAATCACAACTTCAAAACAGCTCACTTTGCAGCGTCATAGACCTTAGTCCTTCATAGTGCACCCTTAAAACTCCAAGAAAACTCCTCTTGCACACCTTTAGACCCCAAGAATACTCTCCAACTTCTCTTTTGCATCTCAGATCTCTTCTACGCACCTCAAACTTGATATTTTTGCTTGGATGCTCTTCAAATGCGCATATCTATCATGTATTTATAGTGTTTATGTGCTCACTTTTAGGGCTAACCTATAAAGACTAGTTGGGCTAACTTAAACTTTATGGCTAGGTTGTATGACAGAAAAATCCATATATTCTCATTCCTAAGAAGTTAGAGAGGGAGTGTCATATACCGTTGGAAAGGTCTCGAAATAGGTTTTCCAACCATATAACCTATGCTCCCATTTGAGCTAGCTAGGTATTTAGAGCAAAAATGCCTTCAAAGATAGAGTATCCAAATTAAGCATCAAAAATCCAAAAATAATATTTTCAACAATATCCATCTTGCAATCTTTATCTTGGACATTTATAGTCTCCCCCTGTCTTTGACATCAAGGACAACAATATTTCCAACACTCTTCCTAATCAATGTGCCCACTGGATCCACTCCCCCTGCATGAACATTATCACAATCGAGACGTTCCCAAGTCAACTCCATGCCTCCATGTAATCATCCAAGCTACCCCATCCTATCTAGGGCTCAATGCCCTCCTCCAGCGTGCCAAACACTCCTCCAATGCAAGGTGTTCTCAAAGCAAGCAACCTCATCCATGTGGCCAAAATATAGAATGTCATCAAGCTATCAGAAGATCTCCAACACTCTAAAGAATAATGTCATGCAAGCATCTTATTGAGGTCAAGCAACCACAAAGTAAGCCACCTCCAATGTGCAATCCATCATGAACCATTTGAGGGCTAATCATACACCATGTACTCCAGATGTCATGTCACATCCTCAAACATGGTGTAAACACTTTCGGAGTAACCTTGAATGCTAAAAATAAAGAGTGAAATAACATTAAAAATTGTTGGGATGAGCTAACCTTAGAATATCTAAGGTAGTTTAGAGTGCAATTCAGCGATTTCAAGATATGTTTAGAAATAACCCCAACAAGGTCATAACTTTAGATTTTGTGAGCTCCATGAAAGAGACCAAGAAAGAAAACAAATATATCAATCCATTTCCAAACAATTGTGATGTAGGTGAATGTAAGAATCTGCATTGATCATGAAATGCTTAGGCGGCCATCTCGCCATCCCATATTTCTATAAAATGTTGTGGATTCCACAACAATACATGTTATTGTTGCTCAAGTGATCATGGAATCTAGAAATCCGCTTTCTTATGCCCAAATCGGTCATTGGGCATGCAAATGTAGTCAAAATTGGTGTTGCATTAATTATATGATGGGCCATTCTCGGAGCCCATCAATAAGGAGACATGAAATACTTCATATAGTCTTCATGCAATTTAGAACCACTCATGCACTGACTATATTCAAAATCCAAAAGATAAGAATAAAAGGAAAGGGCAAGCAAGCAACATATTTCAATGTGTATACCATACAAAATAGTGTAGCACCAAAAACAAAATCCTCTGGCCACTAACTTGTAGAATGTAAGCACCCTACCAACATAGTAAACATGGAAGATATGTACATACTACAACCCATGGAAGATATGGTAAACATGGAAGATATGTACATATCTATGAATTATGTGCCATAAGAGATCACTAAAAAGAATTTTCCCATGATACTCTCTAAAGTTAAAAATGTTAATACAATCTAAGCCCTCTGTGAACCAATCAAAAATGTCGAAATTTCCACCATGAAACATATAAAAGGGGACTTTAAATGGAAGAAACCATGGAGATGTAAATATCCCTAGCTTTGGCTTAAAACAAGACCATTCTTTACAACAACCCTTTAAAGAACTCAAATAATCCATGAAGAGAATGGGTCACTATAAACAATACACTAAAGAATGGATAGCTATAAACAAAACATTAAATTTCAATACTCTGCCTAAGTAGAAAGCAAAGCTTACTAATCCAAAATATAAAGCATGTTCTCTTTATCTACAAAAGTACAATCCAAACCATAGCACTCTACCAAAGATATAATTTATAATGATCCACCAAAGCAAGTCATGTGCTTAAGTGCCCCCAAACAAGATTGAGCTTCCAACAATCTGCAAAAAGAGAATGCACATTCTAATTCCCCATCTCAATCAAGATCAAAACTAGATATGATATCTAACACAATGATTAAAAGAGCATTGTCTATACCACCAGAACAAAATATAACTTCCAATTTCCATAAAGAGAGTACGATCTTTGATGGGCTAATTAAAAGATAATTCGAGTTTACTATCCTATCAAACATGGATGGTGACCACATTAAGAAGGCACAAGAAGGATAAGAATGCCACTTCAACTAGGGAGTATTTGAGTATTTCCATATGGCAAAAGCAAAATTTAGATAAGTATTTTTACTAAATGAGTTCAGCTAACAATAGTTTGAAATATAGTGCATCCAAATGAGAATCGAGTAGAAAATCAAGGGACTCATTTTCATCTTCATCTAGATGGAATAAAATTTTCCACAATTGTGTCTATAATAAATAAATAAGGTTAAAGAAATCTAAAGGAATGATGACAATTCGAGTAAGACTGGAGAAAAAAAAACTCTAGCACGAGAAGACTCAAACACTCCATAAAAATGTAATCAAAAAGGAAAGATAACTTATAAGATGTTACTCCCTCTAGCCAAAGAAATATGATATACATGTATAAGGTTGAAATGAAAAACAATTCATTCATTGAGGAATGTTCAACATAAGAATTAAAGATAGTTGAAATCAATATAAGATCAATAGTATATATTTAATAATGAATAATATAGATGATACATTGTTTGATACAATGCCATGTGACAATATACTTATACACATTGACTAGTCACAATGGTTGATGGGTTATGTCCCTTGGTTAGGTCATGTCCTTTTAGTTAAGATATATCACTTCATTTATTATTATCACTTATTAATTATTTGATGGTTAATAACATGTGTTTCCTCCTTGGAGGTCACAGGTTCAAATTCAAAGGCGGGTAGGGTAGGGTATGTACACCTCCATAGACTGTAGCAGACAAATCCCTCCGCGTAGAATCCCTTGTCCCATAAACAAGGGGGTCCCATACACCAATTTGGTGTCTAGCTTGGTCGTGACCTTAAAATTAGATTATTACTATTATTATGTTCATTACATTGTCTATCCCTTCAAAGATGCTTTGTCCTCAAGCATTTTAAGAAAAAACTTTATGTCTTTGTCCTGGCTTGTGATGTCTTTTCACGATTCCCTGTTCTTGAAGTTGTGATGGTTTATCATACAAGATGATGAGTTACAAAGCATTGAGCAAAACTATCTTATTATGAAATGGTCATATCAATCTAATTCAATTTTCTATAAAATTGTGTGTCGACAACTTCTATGATTTGAGGAATGATAAGATTCCACGTAGAAACTTCTCTTCAATATAATAAAATCTTCACTTCTCATATTGATTTCATCTTTGGTTAGTTCGTTTATTGATTTCAACTTTGGTTAGTTCATTGAATAATACAATGATTATCATAATTACGATGACAATAAGGCATTTTTGTATCATTGTATCTTGCTTTTGGAACATTCGTCTATTGATACTTCTAATGATTTATTCATTGATAAGATTCTCATTAGATTTGTATTGGTTCCATTCAAGGTTTAAATTTTTACTTTTGATGACTTGTCTACTTTAATGGGATTGGTCATTGTTTCTTTATCAATCATTGATTCCTTGTTGGTAAGTCACTCTACCATTTCTTATTGCAACTTATTTTCACTTTTTTATTTAATAACCTATGTGACCAATATTTGACTATGATTCTTAAGGCAAGAAATTTATTCATCTTTATTAGCAACAACATTATCAAATTCCCTTTCAATATTTTGTATTAACTTATGGTTATCCTAAAGGATCACCTTTAAGACATCTTTAAAGTCTTTTGATGATGGAGCTTCTAAGCATGACTTCATTGTAAATTCCTATAAGGTTATCTTCTTCTTCTTATAGCAAAATGTCAAAACTTTTTTATTTATGTTTAAGATGAAGGTACCCAATGTTCCCATCCATGTTGAACCCGGAATTATGTTAACTTCATCTAGATATATAGTCCTAAGATGTCGATTGGGTTTATCCCAAGTAGTTGAGAGGAGAAGATTTATCCTCCCCACCCAAGTTCAATTACCACAAGTGACATGTTGAGTTCTTAATGAACATATTGTTATAAAAACCTTGAGCCATGTGTTTACAAGGCCTTGAGCTTATGCAAAATTCAATTTACCTTGGGTACCATCCTCAAAATGAGGGGAAGTACCCGCTAGGTTTCCCAGGATATATATATGTAGATGGTTATAACATTGAATTGAGATAGAAATTTATGATCATGAATTGTTAATTGTAAGTCTCTAATTTCATATTGTTTCTCATCAAAAGTGTTTTTGTTTTCGATTATACTCGACTTTGGAACTAATAATTGATTCACCAAAGTTGAAATTAATATGATTTTTCTCGTCGTACAAACAAATTGCAATGTTAATATCCTTCTTTGTAGAGCCATAATGTATTTTGTATAAGTGTGAGCGAATCTTCCCTTTCTTTCACCAGTAAGCTTCATTTTGTTTTCATCAAAACTCATGTCTGCTTCAAGACTAATAAGTGGGTACACAAGCTACAAGAACCCACTTCTTTAATGTGTAATTGGATATTGAAAACTCTAAAATCACCCATTTTCCTTTAGTAACTTGACTTATTCTTCTACCAGTTAATCTCCCTTCGAGTAACTATATTGAACATTATGAACAATTAATTGATAATGTGTCTTTATGTCCTTGGTGTATTTGATGTGTGATATATTTGTGTTTTGGTAATATATCGACCATATAACCTTAAAGAGTTTATTGACAACTCTTTTCACAAGTATTGTGATTTATGCTAGCAATGATAGCTTGACTCTTTAATTAATTTCACCGATAATATATCAACCATATAACCTTCAGCATTTATTGACACTTCACATGAATTTTGATTTATGGGATCAATGACAACCTATTTAATTAATTTAACTATAAATCTCTTATGCAAGGTTCAAACTAGTAAAATGGATGAACGCCTTCCATCATGAAATCCTAAGACACAATACACTATTGGGACATATGTATCAAGTGTATGGCATGATTCCTACATACTAAAACAATCAATTCTCCACATCCCTTAGAGACTACAACTATTATGCATGCTTTAATATATACTTTTATTTATTTCAATCCATCTGTGGATTTTTCCAATTAACCAATGATTTCACAATGGCAACTCTATCTTTGCATATTTAGCAATTCCTTGCCGATTAATATTGATATTTTTTGGTTTTTGAAATGTGCACCTTGGCTTGAATGTTTTCTTTTAATGGACTTTATGATCTATTAATTGTGTTAATTATGGTCAAAGGCACAAGGATCAAAGAAATTTCAATGTAATGATTGTGGCAAAAATTCAAATCCAATAGGGTTTGAAAAAGTGTGGTTAATGATCGGAATTGGAACATAACTTTGATGTCAAATGAAATGAACAATAGTTCATTTGCTGAAAAATATTTAACATAAAAATGAAAAATAATTGAAATCCATATAGGATCAATAATATACATTTAATAATGAATAAAATAGATGATAAATTGTTTGATATAATACCATGCGACAATATACCTATATGCATTGACTAGACACAACGTTTGATGGGTCATGTCATGTATTTTAGTTAGGATATACTTCTTCATTTTTTATTATTATTTATTATTTATTTGATGTTTATTTATATATTTATGTTTATTACACAGGTTTTGTCATTCAAAAAATAACTTAATTCCCAATTGCATTGTACAAATAAATTTGTCTTAGAGCAATAATAAGGACAACCAAAATAGGCAAAAGATGATGGATTTTGAAGATATTAAGCCAATTAAACTAATGGCACCTATAATTAATCATGAGATTCATTAGGTGTAGGTATTCAACAAAATAGCTAAGGCATCATAGTCTTCACTACCCTCGAGTATGATATAGGACTATTGATCTTATCTCCCACACTTCTTTGTTGTATATGGCAGTGCATACTATCAAATCATCCAAAGGAAAGTGAACAAATCTCTAACACGTATAAGCCCCTAAGGGCATGGAAAACTTCTAAATTGCAAACTTTGACAATGGGCCAAGTGCTTACAAAACCTTAGCATAACGACCTTAGCATAACTATAAGAGAGGCTCTGCCATTTGAATAAACATTGGTTGAAGTTATCATAATTTTCAAATGTTCCATTCTCAATACAAATCTGTCAAATACACCAACTATTTTTCTTATTTACAAATTTGGTTATGCATTATGTTAATAGGCAAACTATATCTCTAACTTAGCACCCCTAACAACTTGGTGTCAATGCCACCCTGAGAAGGTCAAATGTCATCTTGTGCAATCTTTAGTCACCATTACTACCACACTCTATTAAGTCACATAATTTAGAAATAACAACTTTTATCAAGGTGCAATCAATCTAAGTGCCCATAGATTGTAAGTGTCAATTAAGTCAACCTAAGAAGGCCAAGGTTGACTCTAATTATTTGAAAATGCCACAAACTCTTCTTGATAATGAGTAATTTCAACTTAACATAATTATTATTTGTTATGTTGGTATGGATATCATTTTAGAGGCTTGGTGGATGAAGTCTTGATGCCTTCAGTGTGAATATAGATTTCAAAGTTTAACCTTCAATTCTAATGCTCATCACAATTAGCTTCAAGGCATAAAGTCTCATGCACTATTGCAAATGTTTCCATCTTTGAAAACTAAAAATACACCTTTTGAAGCAAAGCGCCTAAGTTGATCCTTTGAAATTTGTTCTTGTGGGTTAATCTTTGATGATGGTAATGGTTTGAATGAATGATGTCACACAATAATGAGTTTTTCAATTTAGAGTTTAGTATTTTCTACTTCTACCCAAGTCATTCCTGCTCTTGAGATTAGCCTTGTGTAGCTAGATGGGTCTCGATGGTGGGTTTATATTTCTAGGAGTATAAATCACAGTTTTGTTGTACATGCTTATTGTTGAATATGTGTTCTTGCACCCTTGTCGGGATGATAGTTCAGGACCTTTATGTTGTGGGTTAATACAGTGTGTGTGCCTTGGTGATAGGTGCCAATGAGAATTTTGTGGGAGATCAAACATTGGTGGCTTTCTACACTTCACACCATGGCTTTAGCAAGTTTGGGATCAATTCTTTTACTCTCCACCGCCATGTCATGATAATGTTTTGGGACTCTCATCAAGGACTAACAATTTGGACAAGTGTATTTGAATATCTAGATGTTATCAAGGTAGGCACCACCTAATCAATTATTATATATCAACAAGAACCAATCTTGTATTACTAGGAGGTTGAAGCATTTCAAAAGCAAGTGAACTTTCTTTTTTTCCAATAAAACACTTATAGGAAAACCCAAGGGACTCTTCCCTACATTAGTGGATGGCATCCCTAATAAACTTGTTAGCATAGGCTAGTGCACCTCACCCGGGGATTAAATAACAAATGAACTTTTTATATAGCAAATATAAATGGATTTTTTAAATAACAAGGATTATTATAAAGGGCGTGTCTTTATTCATCTTAATATATAAAGGGCATTTTTCTTAATTGCATGCAAGCATCTTCATAGCAGTTGTATACAATATATTATAAATATCATAACATTCAATTTCTATTTTCATTTTTCTTTAACCAAAATAGAGAAATATTTATTGTATTAAAGGGTTGTAGCATTCAATATACAAAAGGAAAACTTCAAAAGTTTCAAAGCTTGTACCTAAACAACTCTTTGATACTACATAACATAATTTGCTACAAACTATGAAAAAACATTCCAACTTTTCCTACATGTAGCATGTTTCACAAAGACTCCTGATGACTTTAAAAAACATTCATTTAATGAAAAACGTGAAGGTTGTTTGCCTCATCCTGACCGACATTTGTGTGAGGGGAGTGTTGCTTCTCGATATCCATTGGTTCCTTGAGTTCATGAACTATTTCTTCTTCATTAACTTCAACTTAATGAGAATTCATTGAAGCCTTATTGTTCGAGGTTGCAAAGAGGAAGCCCTTACAAAGATTAAGTGCCAAGTTTCTCGGTATATTGCATTTAGCTCCCAAAATATCCATCCTTTGATTTTTTTGGACCAGCAAATTCATTATGGATGCATGTTGAGAGACACAAAAGTGTTTGTTTTCATGTACCTTGGTAGCAACTTAAAACAATGAAGTCATGTTGCATTGGATGTACTCTCCATGCCTCCTCAGAGCCTTCKTGAGTTCCATGATTCCCCTATGCTCCATGTTTGCACACACAACACCAAATCAAACAACCAACCAAACCAAACTAAGAATATAGAGACAAAACCATAATAAGGTCCTTGCACTAGACTGAGTAGGTCAGGACTAGAACAACACARAGTCACCTTCCCATAACTTTGAAAAAATTAATAATTGAACACAGTCCTTACACCAAAGAATCCTCACAACCTAGACCACGTAAATGTAGACCTCAAGAGAGGGTCACCTAAAATTGTTATCCAGTTGAGGCAGGGCTGGTCGAAGTCCAAAAAATTCCCTAGAGTAAAACCAACAGTGAATTCGTGACAAGAAATCGACCTCAGAAAAGACGCATCTGTGTATATTGAAGCAGAGTTGGAGGTTCGCAAAAAATCTTCCCACAACACCACAAGAGCCAAAGATCCAGGACAAAAATAGAAAGACGACACTTCTCCAAAACGAATTCACATAGCCAAGATACTGGACAAGCCACCCAATACCCAACAAATTACTCACCCGGTGTCTTATCGCCTAAGAATTCCAGTCGTTCTTGTCCCCAATTCCATTCCTTCCATACTCCATTATCCCACAATGCATGTGTATTTTCATATCAACGCATTCAATAACCAAGGTCAGAGTTAAATCTCACATGCGAGAAAGGGTGGTGGTCATCCTCAATGCACTAGTCCTGAAACAATGGTGATGATTTGTTAGATACACTTGATGTGAGGCCATGTGGATAGTTAATGCAATGACAAGCTAAAAGTGTTCAAAACCATTAGGGGATGTTGCAACATAAACAACCCCCATTTTTTCCAAGCACACCTATAGGAGTTTCAGTGTCTCTCTTGGCCAATTGGTCAACCTCTGCATTGAGCTCTTGTTTCACATGAAAGAACGAGATTTTGTATATTTCCTTTGCCTCCTTGGATGCATGACCTATCACTATAGCCAACTTGTTGTGTATCGATGATGATCTCCCAAGCATCGCCTTGATGACTACCATAGAATCTCCCCAAACAATTAATGATTTAACCTTGAGTTCATTGGCGAGGAGGAGTCCTCTCATGAGGGGGTATGCTTTTTCCACATTATTTGATGCTACCTCTACTCCCCTAGCGTAGGATGCTACTTGTGTTCAAATGATCGAAAAGGATCCCCCCTCACACCTGCCACCCCAATCTAAGTTCATTGTGTAACCTACATGTGTCAATATCTAAGGCACAAAAATTAGTAAATGGGACAACCTAGTTATAGTGGTCAATGAAATGTGAAAAGAGCAACTCTAAGAGCTCAATAAAGTCAAAATTAGATACACCTTTCTTGTAGCCTTCACAAAGCAAGTTTAGAGTACGAGATTGGCAAAGAGATTTACTCCATCAATGGGGTCATTGGATATAATCATGTCAAGATTGTTGAATTTGATTAGCATAAGATGACTTTTAGTGGAGAATGGGGAACATTTACAATGCAATGATGTCATTTGGGCTAACTAATTCTCCCATGATCTAAAGTAGGATCCTTGCCAAAACATTCACAAATTTCATCCATAAATTCATGGAAAGTTACTTAAACAGATTAATTAAATAGAGGGCCCCACCCTAGTCTTTGATTAATGTACCAACACTAATGCAAAATATCTTTGCAACAAAAAAATATGCATGCCAATGTATCTCTCGAGGAAATTTTTAATGTTCATTGTTAATAAAAAAAAAATGGTAGAAAGTTAACCATAAAGATAATCCTAGACTTATAGAAATTAGAAAATATCTTAAATTAAAGATTTCTAAGGCACATCAATTTTTTTAGTAAATTCACCATGCACTTAACTCGATTTGATCTCATATCCCATCAAGCACCTTCTTTAAAAATATGCGACATTTAAATGGAAGGATCCTTACAAGGAAGATTTTACGTTCACTAATTGAAGCAAACATTTTCATGCTTATATGGACAAATTGTCTATGGCAATTAGGATCGTACTTCTCCACCTAAGAGACTAGAATATACATCATATCCTCTTTCAATGCAATTAATTTGTTTTTTCCATCTAAGGGATTAAGAAGGCAATTGAATGCACATTATCCAATAGTACCAAATGCCATCATTATTACTCTTTATGTGTGTTAGAATATAAGTGGATGTGTTCATTTTACCATTGACAATACCCTTGTCACCCAACCATAGGTCGAAGCCACCCTCCGAGCACCTTAACCTTGACAGAGAATCACTCCGGAAGCAAACCCTAGGCTAGATAGCCAAACACAGGGTAGCGCACCTTTCCCCAAGGATAGCGCATCAACAAGAG
>ML780848.1:253002-276602 GCA_009831015.1 Picea engelmannii
GTTGCATTTGATTTTTCTGATGTTTTAGTTCGGAATTGCCTTTATTTCGTAACATTACGTTACATTTGATTTATTTGTTGTTTCGGTTTGGAATTTGCCTTTATTTCACAACATTATTCAATTAGGTTAGATTTGTTTTATCTGATGTTTCAGTTTGGAATTCCCTTTGATTTAGTTAATTTCAATTTTAGGACAAGGTAATCAATAATTCTATTAGGCTGCTTTTAATTTATCTCATGTTTCGGAATTGCCTTCATTGGGTGACATTATTCAATTAGGTTAAATTTGATTTATCTGATATTTCAGTTGGTATTGCCTTTGATTTACACGAAAACTCAATTAGATTGTCTAAAAACAAAGTAGTCGATAATTCAATTAGGTTGCATTTAATTTGATTCAGAATTGCCTTTATTTGGTAACATTATTCAATTAGGTTGATTTAAGGACAAGTTAGTCGATAATTCAATTAGGTTGCATTTAATTTGTTTTGGAATAGCCTTTATTTGAAAATTATCCAATTAGATTGAATTTTAATTTATCTAATATTTCAGTTTGGAATTGCCTTTCATTTACTCAAGTTAAGGAGAAGGTAGTCGATAATTCAATTATGATGTTCCATTTAGCTGGTCCTTTGATTTAATCAATACTTAGCTTATTAATGTATGTATAAGGTCGATAATTTAGTATTGAAGTCCATTATCGTAAACTGTATACTATAGTTAAAAAAAAATTGCTAAGCTTTAAAGCTTATTGTTAGTTGTTTAAAATTATGTTAGTATTAGTCCAAATTTCAAAAAGCCTCAATGCCTCTTGTTGGCTTTTTCATCTCAATGTAGCTTGATTTACCAATAATAGAAACCACGCGTTGTAAAGAACTATTAATACGTCACTCGCTATTTTAATCACCTAAAAATTAGATTAAATTTAACTATAAAACTCTATCCAAAATTCGAGTGATTATAGTTTAGTACTCTTTTCTTTGTAAATACAAAATGTATTTATTTTTAAAATGTATTGAAACAAATTTAAAAAGTTAGGACCCTAAATTTCTCATTGGGTTACAAACACCCAGAATATGGAGTACAATCGAGTACTCTTTTCTTTTGATGGTTTATCCTTCCAAGAGCAATGCCTTTCTTTTCTAGATTCCTGTGGCCCAACAAAGGGCTTTACTTCCCAACATGAAGGGCATAAAACTTCAAAAGGGAGTTAATGCAAAGTGCCCATATCCATGAACAAGTTCTACACGTTATCCATCTGTGAACATGTTCTACACGTTAGACATATTCATAAGTTGCACATGAACAAGTTATACACGTTATCCATCTTTTGAATGGATATCCACTTTCTCGGTTGTAGATCGATGGCTTTTGGAAGCCCTTTCTCAAGATCAACCTCTACATACATTCAAACAAATGCATAAATTCCAAATTTAGGTTTCAAATTTATCAACATATTCATAATTCCTCCAATGTCTGGTCATCCCAAATAATTTAGGTGCCCTAACCCAAACAAGTACTATCAATAGCATTTCCTCTCATGGGTCGAACTTCGAGGGGCAAAGACTCAAATACACATTCTTGGACACTGCGCTAAAAAAAAATTCAATATGGATTTGGCACTGCAAACAAAAATGAATGAATACCACTATAACACTGGCTCAACGATTTTCGACTCTAGGATTCGTCTAAGGATTTTGAAACTCATCATTCATAGCATGCTTTCATAAGTTGAGGAGCTCCCTCCATTCGCTTAATGAATGGAGATGTGCGGTCATAATTTATTTATCTCCTTGATTGATTTTGTTGTTAAATCTGCAGAGGAATAAGGCTTAGTAAGAGAGTGGGAGAGGGGTTTACAGCCTCCACCCCACCCCACCCAACACCCCCCAAACGACCCCATTCACCTTGCATCGGAAAGGAATGCTCTTGAAACCCTAGGGAGTGCTTTCCAGACGAACTCTCCTTCCCCCGCAAGCACTTGAATATATGTGCCAAATAATAATTAGCATTGATATTATAAAATAAGTACTTGTATTTATATGATTTACTTTAATTAAAACTATAGAAAAAAAAATGTTATTATACAGAGAGGCCTTATTATACCTAAGACGGATTAGAGAGGCCTTAATTCTTTTAGCTTGAATTCTAGTTAAAATGGATAATAAACTTGCTGTGGAATAATTATCTCCATTTTCATAATAAAATTAATATAATGCCATTAAAAATATGGTTATTGATATTACAACAATTGCAAACACTAATTTTACACTTTCAATACTTTAATTTTGTTGTAAAAATGATATTGATCATAAACTTCTTTCTTTCGAGTAAAAGATATATAAGTACTCACAAATACATTTTTTAATAGAATGTGTGTATTATTTTTCCTTGAGCATTATTAAAAGCATTTCGGTTGCATTATGATTGAAAATCATTAAAATCGTAGTATTTGAACAAAAGATAAACACATTTTTTTAATAAAAAACATGCGAGGCTTTTCCTTGAAGAGCATTATTAAAAGCATTATGATTGCATTTATGATTGAAAACCATTAAAATCATAGTATATTAACGATAGATACTTAATATTAACTAAATCTAAGTTTTTTTGTTGATTTCTTCATGATACCATATAATTTAAATCGACTTACAACTCAAGATCAAGTCTTATCTTGGAGAATTATTTTAGATTCTATTGCATGTTCAATGTTTCCATAACACGTAGTATGATATTCTTTCGATTGAATTTTACGTGACATAAAATGGCTTTGATTTTGGGTAAATTTCGTTAACAAATAATAGTATTCATTATACTATTAAATTTATAGCATCGTTTCATGTATATAAAACAAGCAAAGAATTGTCAGTAGAATCAAAATGATATGATTACTTCAAGCAAAGAATTGTCAGTAGAATCAAAATGATATGATATGAAGACTGAAACAACGAACCCTGATGTAGTGGATCGAACCCTGATATTCTGGATCTATCGACAGTAAAGTCGGTATTGAAGAATATCCTATTCTAATAGTGGTGGGAAGGAAATTCTACCCTATTCCAATAGTGGTGGCAAGGAACTTCTGTTCCATTCCAATACTAGCCTCGAACCATAACTTGTGAAAGCATTATGCATATGTTGCAAGTTCCATTCTTGTTCACTTCGAGCAAATATCAACCAAGACAACTACCACTAAATTCCTATGCATAATCATATAATTAGGTGTTGTTGGAATCACTACAATGCCACGCAATAAACAAGTGTATCTCTATCACAAAGAAAAAAGTGTCTCTCCATCTCTATCATATAATTTGGTGTTGTTGGAATCACTACAATGTCACCCTATACCAATCCCCAACACTTATTGGGGGAGCAAGTCACATGTGTCTTTCCCTTTACTGGATTCACATTATTGTGCATTCAATTTTGAAAGAAGATGAAGATAACCCAAAAAGTGAATTTTAGCACCTTTCTTCCATTGGATTCACTTTCTTTTAACTTAGATTTCTAAAATGATGAAGATAAACCATTTGAAAATCATCTATTAAGGGCTACATTCTCTTCAGGCCCAACTTGACGTACAAATATATATTTCTAAAACAGCTCAATCAAATAATATTATAACAATTTTACAATTTTTACAATTCTTGTGCTTGTTGAATAGCAGAGGCATGGGAGACATTGCAGGTATTCAAAACTCAAGTTGAACATCTATGATTAATTTACACTAGTAACACCTGAATTTCTTCAATGAAACAATTACTTGGCTAGCCTATTAACCAAGTAATGCAAACTATTATTAGACCTCGACGACGGTTTTAAGCCACTTTGCATAGATAGAAGTTATAAATACCCAATTCAATATTACTAATAATTTCAAGTCTTCGCGACTGTTTTAAGCGACTTTGGACAGCTATAAATTATAAATATCCAAATCCTACTACTAATAGTTTCGAGTCTTCGCTAGCTTTGGGTTTTCTTCAATCATTTTGGATCTCCACTAGTATGTACCTGAGGCTAATCACATATATTGTTTCTCCACTAGTATGTATCTGAGGCTAATCAAACTATTATTAGACCTCGACGACTGTTTTAAGCCACTTTGCATAGCTAGAAGTTATAAATACCCAATTCATTTTTACTGATAATTTCAAGTCTTCGCGACTGTTTTAAGCCACTTTGGACGGCTATAAATTATAAATATCCAAATCCTACTACTAATAGTTTCGAATCTTCGCTAGCTTTGGATCTTCTTCAATCATTTTAGATCTCCACTAGTATGTACCTGAGGCTAATCACATATATTGTTTCTCCACTAGTATGTAACTGAGGCTAATCACAAATATTGTTTCACTATGATGTGAACATCAGTAGTGATGTTAGCAATTTACACGGAAATGCTAATACTAGCAGTGCAATCATTTTTCGTTAGACTTTTGTCAGAAATATACCACACACCTAGTAGTATGTCACATCACACGCTTCACGTCACAATTACAATCCAATTGATCTTACTTCGTATGTGAAGATTGCAGATACAATTTCACTTCTTAAGAGCTTCGCACATCTCTTACATACAAGCTACAATGACCCTCTTGCTAACTAAGAGCTTCGCAGATACAATCCAAAACACTATAACCTGGCAAATCTTTTACATTCAAGCTACAATGACCCTCTTGCTAACTAATAGCTTAATTAACTGCATTTTGATAATGCATATAATTGCAATGCTAAAGCTCAAATCTAGTCTATAAAAATAGATTTAAATTGGACACCAAACAGCATCTTTATCAGTGAAACAAAGACGGTCCTTATCACTGCCCACATGGGTCATGCTCATCAAATCACAGGAAACCAGTTAAACAGATTTTTGGCTGAGCTTTAAAATTGAGTGGTGCAATTAATTTACTCGTGAAGATTGGTCATGCCCTAATCTCTTTTTCCCATAGTGTCCACATATGTGCCACTACACATAGGCTTTAAATTCATTATCAATTCTAGAGTTGATGCATTTATTAGGGCATAGAACATTACAAGATTGGCAATCTATCAAGTACATAACAAATCAACATTAAAAAGAGGAAAATAAATACATTGCTATCAAAGTTTCCAGTGCTAGACTCAAGGTGGATTTTGAATACTCTTAGGCACTTCTCTATTGCTAGAGAGCATAAGGTATATGACAACTTCCATTTTTTTCTTGCCGAGTATCAAAATTTTATTTACTCTCGGTACAGTGTAAAGACTGGTAAAGGCTCCAGAAGATGGAAATACAATTAACAGCTAATATTGGCGTCTAATAGTAATGTTCCTTGAAGATGTAATCCATCCATTGTCTTCTTTAAAAACAATGAAAAATGGAACCACAACAAACCAAGGTCTTGCAGGAAACTGATTTGTTTAGATTCCCTAGGGTAAAAAAGCTTTGATACTGACTTGGATAATACTTTCCATTGGTAGAATTAATTTATCATGGCCCGAAATGGGCAACTTTTCAAATCTGCTTCGCCTACATTTCTTACGACACAAAGCATGTATTGAATAATGCATCATAGGTGCATTTAGGGGAAACAAGGGTAACCACAGAGCAACTGAAAATACTAAGCCTACGCTAGCAGTCCAACATATGTGCTATTAACTGAATATTTGGCCATTCACTTTAATCAGGTTCACAAAGAATCTGGAAAACCTGTTTCCCGTTCTTGAATACAGCCAGATAGTTTTATCTTACAGACTTTGACTAAAACACTGCTTTGAAATACTAGCACCAAGAATATGCTTTCCCTTTGCTAACGCAGCATCCTAGAAGCTACCTCACTGTTTAGTTTCTTCCATGAAAATACAAAATTGAGCGACCTGCTGGACTGATGGGATATAAGAAAATAAACATCACATGTAATTCAGAGATGAAAACAAACAGGACACGTTAATCATCCTAAAACATCATAGTACAGTAAAAAATGATGCTTGGAATTGTTAATGGTCTATTAGTTCGGAACAAACAAAATCACGTCTCATCTTGGGTTTGAACAAAAACCTTATATACCGATTATTTATGGAGAACTTACCATAAAATTCATTCGAGCATCAAATTCATTCGGAATGTCCATTGTTGAAATCCAGATGATGTCATGTCTTCTGATCAAAAAGGATGTACATAAACTGGACAATTCTAAGGTGGGGAAAATTTTGGATAAAAAGAATGTAGAGCATTCGATATATGTGTGTGCATTTGTTTCCTTGTAATTCACAATCCTACGAAAGGATTAAAAATGTTGCAGTACAGTGAGTAGTATTAGAGAATCTAATATAACCTTCAGGAAAGGCCCAGAACATTTATGTGGTACATGGGCACTTTCTTGACCAGATTTTCTCCTGGATGTATGTTTCTCCTGATTAAAACTGTTACAGAATCTCTTCTGTAATAAAATGGAGGACAATAAGCAATAGGATACTAAGCAAAAGTAAAATTTCGTTGATTATATAGGGGACAAAGAGGACAACGGTAGAAGCCTAGTGACAGTAAATATAAATTAAAGCTTATTATGTTACATCTGCAATGCTGTAGCCTAAGATGTACATTTCTATTTGCAATACATCATAGTTACAAGACACCTAAAACTCAGTTTAACAAGACTTGGCAATCTGGGGCCAACTCTACGGGTCAGTAACATAATTGGTCAAATTCAGCCAATCCATCCAACAGAGTCAGCTGAAGTCGGATAAAGGGTAAAGAGCTCTTGTTTTATCAAGGTTCTTGCCGTTTCTGATTGCCTTGGAGGGGATAAAGCTGAGGGAGAGTTTGGAATACTGTTTGTGGAGTACTAAATCTACATTTACAGACCAGAATTTTGCTTAGGCTGAATTTTTACACAGGAGACAAGTTTGGTGACTACATTCGGGTAGCTAAGGCACAAAATATTGAAGAAATTTTGAATATTTTAGCATGCCAAATTCTTTGTCGAGCTTTTCCGAGTTGACAAGTTTATTCTTCATTTTGTGTTTGTCGAGCTCTTGCAGAGTCTGAGTCATGTGATTTTGACATACATGTATTTCACATCACTCCAAAGATAAATATATTTTTTTAACTTGGATTTGACTTTATCAGCCATAATTAAAGATCACATGGAAGCAAGTTCGTTTTCAAATTCAAAATGCTTGTTCAATTCCCTTACAATTGAATTTGTGAAAGAGATTTTTTCCGTACAATTTATTGCATTTCACATGTTCGTTTATTTCCTTTTGCTCTCTCTAAACATATATTTAATCATGATTACAACATAGTCACATATCCATTTAAGATACAGATATACAGCCTATATATGGATACGGCCATACATAAGAGAACACAGTAAATATATGTTGACTGTATTTTGGCTATATTTCAGCCATATGTTGACTGTATTCAGCCATATTTTGGGTGTATACTACCGTATTTCAGCCATGTTTGATGTTTTTCCAATACATATTTTTCGGTTTTGTAACAGATCCGTAACATCTGTACACTTTATGGTACGTATGACTTATTCAGCCATATGCTGACTGTATTCAGCCATATTTTAGATGTATACTACTGTATTTCAACCATATTTGATGTTTTTCAAATACATATTTTCCGGTTCTGTATTGGATCCGTAAAAATATCTGTACATTTATATGGTATGTATGACTTTTATTATTTAATACAGTATTTCTAGTAGCTCAATACAATTACTTATGCAGATATTGACATACTTTTCATATTTAAAAGGATGGCATATTTTTCTGCATATTTTATTCAATATATTTCCTCTTGCACAGTGGAACTGTGTGCGTGTTCAGTAAGATGTAAAGGAAACCACACCACACTGTAGTCTTGCAACCTGGATATTAAACAACCAACTGAATTTTAGAGCGTTAAAATGACAATCCCCCCTCCAATTCTGTCCAGAGAAGTCACACTGGCATGCTTGATATGTTGAAACAAATTCTGACAAATTTACGTATCTCTCTCTCTCTCACACATGCACACAAGGCAACCTGCAATGAAAAATTATACGTTTACCAAGAAATGGCACACCAAGAAAAGGATAGCAATAATTCAAATTGCATTATAGGGGAATGACAACGTGCACATGCAAAGTTCAAACCAAAGAGGTGCCTCTTAAACCATGATTGGGATATCAACAAAACACCTGGGTATGTTCTGTTCAATCCACAAACATGGAACCATAAAACAAACCTGCCTAAAAACTTAAAAGACTGATTGCATTTGGGAGTAGTATTTCCCAAAGCAAAAACGACGAGAATTGCCACTTGAATGCAGGTCACGCTCTATGCTTGTTTTGAAGTTCATCAGATCAATTGTTTTCAGCATATTGACCTATGGTAATATAAAGAGCGAGCTATAAAAGATAACTAGTGCTGTTAGTGATATGCAAACAAAAGAAGCTGGGATGTTATTCCTAAACAACGCATAATTTCTACATGCCAAAATGTGATGTTTAGAAGAAATAGTGATCCAAAATAATGTCAAAACAGTGACAGTTAGAATTCAAAAAATGATAGGTAAATAAAACAGCTAAAATTTCAGATGGGGGACTAATCAGAAAAGAAAGGAGGCAAATGTATGAAATCTATACCGTTTTTATATGATAATAAATGTCAACTATATTAGAACTGGGTAACCACTAAATGCTAAATATTTAAGAAATGTGTAAATGGTGTAAGGTTCACTTGGATATTTCATTTCAGATAATCATATCTCAATCACGAGATTAATCATGAAAGGTTGATTTAGTCTCAACTGGAATGCTATAGAATTTCTTTGGAATCTTATTTCCATGAAGAGGATGTCTGCATAGGAAAATTAAGTTCTTAGAGAATGATGCCTTTGCGTCATTATGCACGCATTCAAATCCTTGTGCACATATAGAGATCGATAATCACAGATCCATTCATCTGATTGCAAACTTTATATTGCATTATTAAGCCAAAGAAGTTCTTTGAGCAAAAAATGTTGTGTCCATAAGACTATATCAGGAATAGACCACTTAATCAATATCATTTCATCTAAAATGAAATGTGAGTATCAGAAACCAAATATTTCTGGTAATGTAAAATTAAAAATTCTATAACGTAAAGTGAAAATTTAGTGAATATAAAAGTTCAGTATACGTATCCTCATATAGTTACAAATGTCCCAAGATGAACATGCAATGCAGCATGAAATTTGTATGAAAAATTATTCTTTAACATCCCCCACCCCACTTATATAATCAAAACCCTGTAAGACTGTGTATTTGAAGTACATATGCAAGATAACGTTTCTATAGATACATGGATTTTGATTAGTACTTCATCAAAACTACATCATTCAAACTTCATCAGAACTACATTCAAACCCTAAAAGATTATGTATATTTGAAATTTTGAGGTAAATATGCACCCTTATACTATAAATCTATTTATGAATCAAAGTTTGAAACATGCAAATTTCTTGTAAACAAGCCAATAATAGACATCTCATGCATTGATAGCAAAAAAAACATTGATTTTTCAAGGTAATAGGAACCTAGATTGTCCATCGCTTCAAGCAGTTTTCCATAAAGAAGAAGACTATGGTACCAAGTGCAGATGTCACATGAATTCATAGGTGTTCATCTCATGACCCAGAGTCATAACAAATGGAAGCCCAGAATCACCCACTCCTAGACATATCAACCCTAAACCTTGTCTTACTTCTTATATATCTTTATAGGACGAGTCTTGAGAGAGTGGAACATTGACATCCCAAGGTAATTACAGACTAGATTGCCCATTGGTTCAAGTAGATACTGAGTGCTTATGTCATATAATATAGGTATTCATCTCACGACCAACAATCACAACATATAGAAGCCCGTAATCACATGCCAGTAGATATATCAATCCCGAAGCTGGCCTTATATCTTATATATTTTTATACTATTGAGTCCTGAGAGAGTGGTGCATGTATTTGATCTACCTCGGGCTAAGACTGTGGGCTGCAGCAATCCAGTAATATATGGCATTTATTATTCTCTCCATCGCATCTTGTGTTTATTTTCATGTGCATCTGCTGTTATAAAATCTTGGTGTGGTGATGATTTTAAGTGAACTGTGTTGTTGTAGATTATACACACCGGAAGCTGTTCTTTAATTATTGTTATTGGGAAGTATTCTGTCATCGTGGAAGAAAACTACTCTCTACAAAATAAAATCTACTTTGATCAAATGCTACTATTGCTGGAGGTCTTGGTAGTTGTATTGGACCCTATTCTGGTGGAGCAAGAAGACTATTTGTTGATAATTTGCACTTCAACATCGCTGAGGATCAACTTCCACGGGTGTTTGGGACTTGAGCCATTTGGTCCTGTTGAACCTATTTAACTACCTACTGGTCTAGATACAGACACTGCAAGGATTTCAAATTTGTTCAACTTACGAAATTTGAGGATTTTTGAGCTGCGAAAAACCTTAACAAACAACCGGAAATTGTCCATTCAATCATAAAGGTGTCAGTGGCATCTGATCAAATTGGGATATGGTATTTATGGACCATCTATGATTGTTATGCACCCCCTTGTAGGTCAGATCAAGACTAAGTTCTAATGGAAGGGAATTGTGCAAAGGATAAGGAGATTTAGATCAGCCAAGTGTTTGTATCTGCTAGATCATTCACCATTTCATCAATCACTCATAGTTATGCATTTCTGGTTTGAATGTGGTCTTTATAAACATTTCTGGTTTGAATGTGGTCTTTATAAACAATCTCTGACTGTGGACCAGTTACAATTAAGTGATAACACAAGGGATTTCACACAAGAGATCTAGATCAGGCAGCCATTTGTCTGTTGCTGTTTGAAAGTTAAAACCACTCAAGGGTTGAAGCAACAAAGGATATTATACAAAGAAAATGACAAGGCACTACAAACAACAGATGAATGCAGCAGAGAAATCAGGCAGCCGGTTGACTGTAGGAAAGAAGGAAAAAGGGCACTTTAAACCCTGGGACACAAATTTCTTGATCTGTGAATTATGAGAGAATTGTAAGTTCCCAATTCATCGGGAAAAGGAGGAATTGTGCAGTGGATAGATCACAGTACACTGGTAGGACATGTCGCAGAGGTCACATGGGTTGTCATGGTGCAATTCTATAAGAGAACAAATATAAATGTGGTTTGCATTCTGGGGGGCTGAGACGACATGTGGGGGGTGTGGGCACAACAACATTCAAGGAATTTAGATGTTTCTTTTCAAGCAGTTAAAGACCATATATTAAGAATTTAAGAAGGTTTCAAACAAGGATAGCTTAAATTACCGAAAGATGATGGCTGTTGTCCTTGGACCTTAAGTTCAAAAACACACATGGCAAGGCAATATCTGAGATGAAGTACATTATAAAGCCATTACTCTAAGTTCTACATGGAATAGAAGGTGATGAGAAGGCACTGTAAAACACTTAACAAATTCATGGAGATGAACTGAAAAAGAATATCTCACATAAGATGAAAGGTAGGACTAATGAAGATGAGACATCAGTACATCATTGCCCTCGTGTTTTGCAAACGTGTTTAAAATCTGGTAATAATGAACTCTTGCTTGACAAATTGAATTAGACCAGAAGTTAAACTTGACATTATAGAAGTGGAATCACAAATGGAAGACTCAAAATCGATGATATTACACTCACAATGAGTCACTGCTCAGATAATCATACCTACTGAAGACAAATTATAAAGTACTGCAGTTCAAACTCAGTCAAAAGTTGTGAGCCATGGGAGTCGCAGAACCTTCCAACTTGTAATGAGGCCACAACAACAGAGGTGGTGAGGGAATCTAGGAAAACGACTCCTCGGTGTGGTTGGTTTGGGGTACTCCGGGTAAAAAATCTATGTTGCGTGACTTTCCAGAAAGGGGGACCAAGGAATGAGAACCAGGGTCCAGAACAGCTGGAAGCTCCCCCCATATTTCTAGGGAATGGCAAGTTTGGAACAGCAAAATAATAGATTTCAAAATTTTAAAAAATATATAAAATATATATTATCCAAAAAATAAAACAAATAGCCCAGCCAAAAACAATAATGCTAGTACCTTTAACAAAAATAATACCCCCAAAAAAGCAAGCACATATGGTTTGGCTCTATTAATTTAGGAACATATGTTAAAAATAGCACCTATGTAAAAATCTCCTCCCTGTGCACATAATGGATCGCTTGATCTGTTGGAATGCAGAACACAAGTGATTGTTTCAAACACCGGTAAAATTGAATCAAGCAGGCACCAAATAAAGACAGAAACTTAGATTGCAGAAATGATTTACACAATTCAAATGCTGCCATAGACAGACAAATCGAAACATTGCAGCACAAAACTCTACACACTCCTGGGCTGACTGTGCACTGAAACCAAGCATCTTACAGGCCTGTTTCAACACACGAATGGGTGCCAAGCGCACATATGATTTGGCTCTATTGATTTAGGGACAGATGTTAACCTTTTTAAAAATCTCCTCCCATGTGACCAAAAACATAATATAAACTTGTAAATTTGAAATAAAAATCCAATATAATACAATTAAAAAACTTTGGGGGTTTGTGATCCACAATCAACCATGAACTATTCCTTCACCGCAAGATGAACCAAATGGATGGACTATTATACTGTATGCAACACAGAATGGATCCTTTGATCTGTTGGAATGCAGAACACAAGAGATTGTTTTGAACACCACTGCAATTGAATCGGGTCAGTGGCACATAAGTACAAAACATAGCTTCACAGAGAGATATAAATTACAGCAATGGTTTGCATGGATCCAAATGCTGCCATATACAGACAAATCGAAATATTGCAAGTTTGCAACACAAAACTCTACAAACACCTAGGCTGACTGTGCATTGAAACCAAGCCTTTTACAGGCCTGTTTCAACTTTCAATACATGAACAGGCCCCAAGCGCACAGGAATGTAGGAGCATCTAGCAGCCTGTCACAGATCGGGAACATCCAGATATTCCCTTTCCCTATAAAGGCACACCCAGATGCTCCTCAACAAGCAAAATGTCTCATGGATATTCTCAAAATGGGCATGGATCTGTATGAGAATATCCAGAACATTGACTACGACATTCCCACCAAATTCAAAACATTTCACTCCCATTCCCTTGATCCCTAGAACAAGGGGACCTGAGGGATGGATCCCCCAGGAAATGGGAGCAATTCTCATGCTACACTGTAAAAATCTATCAGTAAAGTTGATTTCCGTAATAAAAGTAAAACATAGACAGGGTGAACCTAAAGAAGACCTTTCCCCACATTGACCCAAGATGAAAGTGACAGTGTGTAGCAGTGAGCAAGGTATTCCAGGAACAGAAGATAAGGACCTGATAGCTTGGAAGGGAATCGAAAAGCTTCAGAGCTCAAGGACAGTTGTCAGCCTCATACAAGGACTAGAATTTTCAGCTGGTATCTCATAGCAAGGGTGAACCTAAACAAGATCTTTCTCCACATTGACCCAGGGTGAAAGTGAAACTGTGTAATACTGTGCAAGGTATTCCAGGACCAGAAGATAAGGACCTCATGGCTTGGAAGGGAAGCAACAAGCTTCAGATCTCAAGGGCAATTGTAAGCCTCATACAAGGATCACGAATGCTCATTGAAGTACAAATTAAGGGAGACTAAATAGATGTTGGATATTGGTTGCAAAAGTATCCCTTAATAATTTAGTGTGTTTCTAAGGAGGGGTGTTGGGAAATATAAAGACTTAAATTAGTGAATGTTGGTTATAAGGGTAGAAGTCGAAAAGAGACATGACAAAACTTTAAGATCATTTTCGGGTAATCACGTGATGATCATTAGCAAAGTCCTAATATAATTAAGCTGTCCAGACATCAAGATAAGTGTCACACTGTTGAATTAAGAGCAACATGTGTCCCATGAAAGGTTTATAGAAATGAACCATCCATACGAATCTCAACAATCGAGGTTGGGAGACTTGAGAGAGAGGGATCTGTAACTTGTACAGTATACCACCAGAGGATTTTTAAAACAATATTACATTTTCTCTCCAAATCTCTGTTCTTATATGTGAATGTATTTGTCGTGTATCCTAAATTTCTCATGACATAGATTCCAAATTAATTTGCAACTTGTATAGTATACCACAAAAGGAACTTTTTAATGCACTGTTACTTTCTCTGTAATCTTTGTGCTCGTGTGTGAATGTAGTGGTCATGTATTTAAATTTCTCAGGACTTCCATTCCAAAACAATTTTACATGGACCTGCTAATGAAGTTCCTATAGCAGTTGTCTTTCAATGAAATACACATAAAAAATTATAAATATCTGATGTTATCTTATCAGCACAAAGCCTGAAGGAGCATTGCAGCTTAGTCATTCATAAGAGATGGTCCATTTCTTAAACTACATATCATTGTTCCTTCCTCCATGGTTGAATGTAATGATCTAACGAATTTATCAAGAAGCAGAAAATGAGATAAATGCAAAGCTGTATCTTGATGCAGCTTTGCTCTATTTAGGCTAAAATGATTTGCCTCAAGATCAACTGACAAGCTAGAGACCAAATTTCTACTTTTAAAGGAAAAGTGGACCCAAAACCACTGGCTAGCAATGCTTATATTTCATCGGATAGAAAATTGCTAACTACCAAAATTCAGTTAATGGGATGCAAAATGGGATCCTATTCATGGCATTGAATGTTCAATATCAAGGTGTTAGACCTACAGGCTATAAACCATTGTGGCTCTTTCAAACTTCTTAATCAAGGATCTTGCTTGGTTTGGATTATGAGGATCCATACCAACATTTGAGCATGAGGAGGATTCCAACTTTCACTTATACAATGCAATACATGCTCAAACCTTTGACATTCAAAAAACAAGCCTTCAAATTTGAAAATATATAAATAGTCAGATTTAGGTAATATACTTGAGTGTTTCAGGTCTCTGCAAAACGATATTACAGATCTTTTTAGGGCAGAAAGGAGGCCAGTGGCAGGTCAAGGGTTGGAGATGAAGGAAAGGCACTTCCTCAACTTGGAATGTCAATGTTGAAATGAAACTCGGGTCATTAAGCCCGAACACACCAAAGAAGAAAAAACCAACAAGCAAAAGGAGAAGGGAGACAAACAAGCATAAGTATTCAACACTACAACTCCAGATCTCAAGAAAGACACTTGTGATTTATGTAACGGTGATTTGTGTAACGGTTAACCCTATTTTTGTTTGTTTTAAAGGCAATAAATCATATAGCTACAAGGTTAAAATCCAATACATAAGAGTTGAATTCTAACACTCTTTGTTGGCTTTTATAAATGGCCAATATAAGCCTAGACATCCTTTTGAGTTAATGGTATCATTATGTTAAAAATGTCAATTGACAAGGAGGAAGACTCTCGATTCCCTCTCATTATGACAATGCATGTATCTTCAATATTTTGATATAAAGGTTTCTTAAATTATCAAATTTAAAAATAAAAATCATTAGATAATTCAAACTCGTATCTGTGGCCTCTTCTTTATTGTCAGATAAGGAGTCCGAATGTATCACTAAAAACATCTTTTAATTCATTTTATAGTTCATTTTATTATTCTTCCACCATCAAAAGTATATCAACCCTGCTTCCAATTTTGGAAAATTTTGATTTGAAAAGTTTCAAGAGATGACTTCTCGACGGTGCCATTTTTAATTTGTTGTTTCTCCAAAAATATCATTTTTTTATAAATAAATAAAATCTATTATTAACATATTATAATTTTTATATTTATCTTCTCCCTATGTCCCTTTATCAATCTTTTTGATATGTTGTTGTAACAAGCAAAATGCAGTGATCTATAGACATACAATGATCACTGGATAACAGATGCAACTCTTAAAAGTAAATACTGGTTTGATGGCTCTGTTACTATGTTGCACATGTTTTCATGAACATCGAGAACACGGATATGGATGTCCGGACTCCGGAATGACTAGAAGCTTCAGTAAAGAAAACCCAAAAAATAAGGTAAAATAGGGAAATTTTCAAAAAAACCGAGGAATATCACTGAACCATGCTACATACAATATTACATAGTAATGTCATTCATGATTCCAATAAAGTAACATGGACTTAACCAATTGTCATTTTTCTGTTCTCTTCAGTGTCAATATCAACTATTTTTGGATGGTTAAGTTAATTTAGTTGAACTACAGTATAATTTTGATGGCTCTATCCATGGTTGTTAGTGACATACTTCGCCCAGTTTTGCAAAATGGAGTGACAATGAAAGAAACGTCACTATTCCAATTTCCAACATAAAGTTTAAATTTCTTAAAAGATAATTGTGGAGATGCCTACAACTAGAGACAATTTTACAAGCTATTTTGTAAACAAGGCAGTATTTGTTTCACCGATGTCAGAAAATTATTTATTTAATAACCCCATGGTTGAAATTTGAAGCAAACCAGTAGAACAAGTATAAAATGTCCTTTCATCTAGCTACGAACATATTAAAGGAACATCACTAATCTAACATAAAGAAAAAAATTCTTGAAAGATAACTGTGAAAATGCCTACAACTAGAGACAATTTTACAAGAGCTATTAAAAAAAATACATAATATTTGTTTCCCTGATGACAGAAATATTTATTTAATAACCCCATGGTTGAAATTTGAGGTAAACCAATAACCAATATACAGATCCCGGTACGGATCTGTCAAATTTTTGAAAAGCTAGGATCCAGAAACAGCAGGGATATATCAAATAAAAAACATTTAATAATATTTTTTTAAATTTTAAAAATATATATTCAATGTTAAGAATCAAAACCATACTTGGATCACAACATTAGAACTGAAATCATTAATGTCATCAACTGGAAACACAACATTAGATATCACTCGCCCACACTCTGTTCACTTACTCACTCACTCAGGTACAATATCATGCTCGATATCGCTGCTCAATCTCGACTCTCACATTCAATGTTTGCCAAGTGCAATATCTGTCTCGATATCACTACTCAAGATTGAGTCGGTCTGAAAAGCAGCGCTTTGTGTCTTGTGTTGGAAGTGGGGCAGGGTTTTCTTGTAGAATATTTTAAAGGTATTAGGGTTTAAACAAGTAGAAAAAATGCAAAAAACCTAAAACTGCATCGAATTTTCCTTGGGATCCACTCCTGGTGGGGTTGAGTGTCGCTGGATCCACCTCCAAAAATTGGGAACCGCCTCTACACTATTTGGATATGCCTAGCTGGTGGATACTACATGGATCCAGATTCAAGGTCAGGACCCCGTGGATCCAGTAACACAGACCAATAGACAAGCATAAAATTTGCCCTTCCATCTAGCTACAAACATCTTGATCCCAAGTTAAACAAGGGAATGCCCTGAACTCTCAAGGGAAATATATAGGCATCATCTGAGATTATAGGCATCATCTGAGATTTAAGACAAGGGAATACCATGAATTATTAAGGGAAATATATAGGCTTCCAAGATTTAGCCTGATTAGCCTGGATAAAAGCATTCAATTTCATGCAATCAAGACCATATTGGTTAATCAATATGGTCATTTTTTTGTTCTTTTTTGTGTCAAGGTGAACTATTTTGGATTTTTTATTAATTAAAACCCTCATTAGCATTTTTGTAGCGGAGTTGCTAAAACAAGCCCTTACCTTTTCTGGGCCCACATGTCCCAAGAGCGTCTCAATCCATAAGAGACAGGGCACTCCTGAACAAGCCCCCGACCAACAACCAAAAGCAGGCAAGGAGCACCAACATGAGTGGCATGAGTCTGAGCATCGAGCTCCCACAGCATTCTGGACACTCCCAAAGGCACAACTTCCAAGGGTTTCAAAACATTCCATTCTAACTCCCAAATTCCCAAATTCCCAAAAACAAGGAAAAGTTGGAAAAGGGTTAACCCACCCCAAGAGCAATTCTTGTGTAACTATGGTTTATTATACTATCAAATAGTCTATATGGCAAGATGCGAGCTAAGGAAAGGCAACAACGAAGAACACAAATCATTTTTGAATAAAGATAGTAATATATATATATATATATAACTATATGCATATATTAATGATCATTTATAATTAAATATCAGATTTCTTAGCTATTATTATTACTAGCATAGATGCATGTTAACCCTGGATCTATTCAGCACCAGGAGGAATCAAAAAAAACTATGTGCAAACATCTCATCACTTAAAAGATCTGGGGTTAAGGTGGATCTATGCTAGATTTTTTTTTGATGATGCTGATTACCATCCACTGAGAGCGACTTTGGTTTATGTAATCAAATAACTAGGAAATAAATAAACAAAATAAATAAATAATCTAGAAATAACTTTGTTTTATCATGTTGTTTATGTAATCAAATAACTAGGAAATAAAACTTCATGTCCGTCCATCTTTTTTCATTTTAGTTTATTAATGTTACACGTGACACGTTTCTTCCACCTAGGCTATTAGAGAACCTCGCTTCTCTTGATGCAATTGCTGTCATTATTGATTTCTTCTTTATTTCAACATAGCTCTCTTTTTTCTCCACATTCCTCCACCCTTTATACTTGTTCAACCTCCTTTCTTCTCTGTTTTTTTAACTTTTTCCACTTCCATTGTTTTTGAGGTCCGAAACAGATGGAATAAAGATGACAAGGGTCAAAAGGCTTACAAGGATGATAAAATAAATAGTGATGAAAACAACAAACACTAATACCACTTGTAGCATACCCAAGCATAAGTTACAAGAATCCATCAAGACCTTCACGTATTAAGACCCAAAATCAGACACGTAAGTTAAGAAAATATGCAAATGAATAAAAGAAGTGTGACTAGGTACAAAGGGGACTACAACAAAAATAATATAGCCATTATGCCTTTTAATGGATAGCTACAATCTATGATCATAATCTTCCAACACATTATTCTCATCTTTTGTGAAGGCAAGCATTTATATCTGGAAAAGCAATCTATGATCATAATCTTCCAATACATTATTCTCATCTTTTGTGAAGGCAAGCATTTATATCTGGAAAAGCTAAAAACCATCCTTCACACTTTCTGCCTCTCTATAGGAATGCAAATAAATATCAGGAAATCATCTCTTCTTGCTTGGGGCCTAAACGATCAGGAAAAAATCGTGGTCACAGCACCTCTAGACAATCAGTTCAAAAACACTTCTGAAGGTCTAAAATATTTGGGCTTCTCCATCAAGGCAAATGGGGTACAAAAAGACGGATTGGTCCTGGCTGCTTGCAAAAGTAGAGAAAAGGCTTCATATATGGTGTAACAGGTGGTTATCAAGAGCCGAAAGACTAGTCCTACTCAAGTCCATCAATGAAGCAATCCCAGTTTAATGGACTTTTCTACCCTGGGTCCCAAAAGGAGTATTACACAGGATAAATCAGATGGCTCTCCGCTTCCTATGGGTTGGGAACGATGATCCCATGCCCTTGGTGCTAGCATCAAAAAAATCCATCTCAAAACCAAAGGAACATGGAGGATGGGGTCTCAAAGACATCACAACATTTGCTCGTGCACCAGCAGCAAAAAATGCCTGGAATCTGGTGGAAGGAACAGGGCTATGGCACAGAATCATCAACGAAAAATATTTCACGTCCACATCCATCATGGATTGGATCCGTTCCACCAACAAGTCCTTTCAAAAAGGCACTATTGTCTGGACAGCCCTCATCAATTCTCTCTATCATTGGCGATTGGCTCATTTAGCAAGTTGGCAATGGCTCTAACATCCTGATTGGGAAGGATCCTTGGATAGGCTGCTCCAACAAACACTTGCTGCCAGCAGACCTCCTACACTATCTCAATCAAAGGGGTTACTTCTATTTAAATCAAGTTGGCCACAAAGACTACACCATTGGAGCAACGAGATCTGGAGAGGAGTTGAATTTGGAGGACCCAATGATCCCTATATGGACAGAATTTACACATACTTTAAACAGCTCTCTTGTCCGTCTATCTGATCAAGAAGACAAATTAATCTGGTCCTTCAGCCCGAGTGAGAAATATTCACCCAAACTGGAGTACACTGCCCAATTTCAAGCTACAAATTTGGACCCTCCACCATGGTGGGGAAAATCTCTATGGAGATTCAACAGCCCCCCAAAATCGAAACTCTTCATGTGGCTTATCCTACAAAACAAGGCACCAACCTGGGAAAATCTCCAGAAACACTCCTTCACTAGGCCGAGCAGATGTGCCCTTTGCAAATCAGAAGAAGAGACCAGCACCCACCTCTTTCTTGACTGCACTTTCACCAAATCAATCTGGTTGGAAATAAGTCGATCCCTGGGGCCCTCTCTAATCTGGAACGGGACAAATATCTTGGAGGCACTACAATTTTGGCTAGCAGAACAACAAAATCAAAATTACAAAGTGCTTCCCCTTATGGTCGGTTGGGAAATATGGTTAGCTCGCAACCATGCTATCTTTGAAGACAAACCCAGCACCACTTTCCATACAGCCATCGCCTGTCTCAAAATCTTCTCTCCTTTTCCACAAAAAGCACTCTTTCAACCAGGCCAAGAGTGTCACAACCACAAGAAAAAAATAAAGCCCTTCCATGGGCTTTTTCTGATGGGGCCGCACAAGGCACCCCCTCCAAGGGTGATGCGGGAGGAATCATACACATCTCTGAAAATCACTCCTACTCTTCTATTGGACTAGGAGAAGCATCCAACAATTTCAACGAGTTAATCTCCCTTTATCTTCTTATACTTCTGGCCCTTGAAAAAAATATTAAACAACTGAACATTTATGGAGATTCTATGTTTGCAGTAGAAGTCATGAAAGGCACACACATTCTAAGATCATACACTCTCTTTCCAGTTTTTGAGGAAATAAAAGACACTGTTGATTTCTCTCATATTACTTTTACACATGTTTACAGGAACCATAACAAAGAAGCGGACCAGCTCTCCAAAACTGGCCTGGACCTGGACAAAGGATTTTGGAAGGTCAAAGAAAAGGGCCTGGATGGCTCCACGGAATTTCTTCACCTCCCTTGGTTCATTCTCTGATTAAGATGCATAGATCTTTTTTCTTTTCTGAAGATATGAACAAACTAAAGTTTAAACACTTCTGTAATATTTTAAAAATATTTAAATTTAGCGGAAATATCAATCCGGATATCTATAAACGATATGACAGATCAGCTAATTAAATGACGGGTGGCTCCACCGCACTCTTTGTTTTGGAAATAGATGAAAGTCTCAGCAGTATTAAACTACCTCACAGCTGCAGCTGAAGGAATGCCCATGGCAAATATGGGTGTAATTACGTGCTTTTTTCCTCAAGAAAAAAAAATTCCAAAACTTTATAATAATATCAATTATTCTACCATCCAGGGGAGGCAGGTGTTGGGGGGTCCTTTACGACCCTAGAGGAAACCAGGTACTGGCATGCTTTTGGAATCTGGGGACTACCACAAATAATAAGGCAGAAGCCTGTGCAGTTCTACAAGGAGTTCAACTCACTATGCAAAGGACAATAGATCAGTTGAATATTGCAAGGGACTCAAAACATTATTCACTATTTTGTTTCATGCTTGATTCCCAAAGATGATGGGTTGAAAGCTTTGATTGATCACACTAGAAACTTCCTTTCCTTGTGCTCAGTCAAATTCTTTCATATACTTTGGGAAAATAATAAAGTAACAGATGAACTGGCCAATAAGGCTATTGATAAAGCCCCTGGTTCATTACGGATCACTGGGACAAAGATCTCAGCCCCTCCACCCTAATGATAAGTCTGAGGGTCTGCAGTGGGGCCCGTGGGCTTGGCGAGGCCCCTTTAGTTGCATGCACACTCCTACGTGGTATGCTTATGTGGGGTTATCGTGCATGTCTTTTCCAGGGTGATGGAGAGCCATTGCAGTCAAGAAAGGAGGAATGGAATTGTAGGCTGGCACAAGCGTAGGCGGTTAACTCTGGTACAGGGCATGGGGCAGTTAAATGTATGCAAGAGGGAATTGACGTCGGATTTGAAAGATGTCATTATTTCCAAGAGTGGTAGAATGTCTATAGTACAAGTTGGTGCAAATGATCTCTTCGATAGGATTATGGTCATCAATAATCTGCCAGGGAATAATCGAATTGATGGTGCAATTACAGTAAGAAGGGCATTGAATGCAATGAAGATAGCCAGGCAAGATAGGCAGGCTCATGGCAATCTGATATCTTGGAAGCAGGGTACAGGAACAAGGCTCTATAGCTCCACGTTTGGTGGAAAAGATCGTGAAGTGTAGGATTGTTGGACGACGAGCGATTGTACTGCATCTAGAGATGGTATTAGCTATTTGGATGGCTATCCCAGTTGGCAATTCAACTCTTGCATGTTTATACAAAGATCTTGATGTAAGTAAATCTAGCTTTGAAGTGATATGGTTTGGGTGGTCTTGTAATAAATATGGCATTTTGGTGTTATCCAGTGTTCATTTTGGCCTAATCTTGAGGATGGGCATTTGGTTTCTCTTCATCCTAATGGTACTTTTTGCATGGGACCTTTGGGTACATAATATCCCAGGCCTTGGAAGTGGGACACATAATAGTCCTCAGTGTGGGCTTGGGCTCTCAGAATTTGGGACACTGCAACCTGCTCTATAATCGGAAGTTTGAGCAGAATTCCCATAGAATCATGGCAAACGAGATTGTCGATGGACAGCAAAGCATGGATTCGCAGAAGGATTTTATGGACTTTCAGCGTTTGATAATCTCGGTGAAAGCTCTCCACTCGAAGGTCTCATTTATCCTGCACACTCTGATTATCCACCAAGAAATGGTCGCTCAATTGCAAGATGAGTTGGCGACGATAAGGAGGCAGGTGGAAGAAGTACAAACTCACTCTGCACACAGGAACTTGGTTCAAATGTCCTCAGATACAGCTACAGTCAATGAGAGTCAATCCGATAGGGCGGCGTATGTCATTCCAAACCTCAATCTACAAGCGACACCAATGAATCAGGAGGATTTTGAAGAAATGGAGGTTTCAAAATAATTTCCTTTTATATCATAGTATGTTTTGTCTTTTTGTGTGTATCAACAATATTTATTACCGCATATATACAGTTTAGAATTGTAGTAGTAATAGTAGATTTTGGGAAAATACTGTTGAAATAATGTAACTGCGAAGAGCATTCTTATTATTATTTTATTATTGGATTAAATCCTCATTGCGGATTAATCATGTCATTATTAGTATTATTGTTTTTAGATTAATCCCCATGGAGGATTAATCATGTCGGTAATTGTATAAGGACCAAATCCCCTTTTGCGGATTGGTCATCGAACAATTACAAAGTGCAGAATAAAAAGTCGGCCCCAGCAGTTATAATGGAAGACCCAGAATTAATTAAAGGTGGGTTTACCCACCCAAAGTGAGAGGTCGGCCCTGCCAGATTGTGACCTTTCACACGTGCCAGTTTGATATAAATAAGAGGCTAGCGCCTCACTTCTAACACACAACTCACTTGCTCATTCTCTTATGAGGCAAGCTGCAATTACCTGTTGGAGAGAGGAGAAGAAGGGTGGCGCATCTCTTGGGGAGGACTTTCTGTATTGGTTTGAGTTATCTCT
>ML780848.1:296287-310686 GCA_009831015.1 Picea engelmannii
ATTCCAAGGGTGAGAATAAGCAACACACACAATCAGCCTAGATTTCATTTCGCTCATATTCATAAGTTCATACTGTCATTTACTTCCCATGCAAATAGTAAAATGAAAATGAATTTGAACATACATCTGAGAAAATCTGACAATTAAGAATGAATGGTGAATTAATTTTACAAATCTGGCAAAATGATTGAGGAAAAGCACCAAAGACGGGGCAGCCTGTGTAGCATCCATTCAGGTGATAGTTTGATAGTTTGGCTCTTAACTTAAGAGATGCTCCAACTATGCCTAGCCTCTCTTTTTAGCTTCAGGGTTCCTCACCAGTTTTGCCATAATCCAGTCCTTAAGCAGAGTCGTCGTGTCTCCCTGCACTGGCTATCCATGCAGCCACAACCAAAGTCGTCATGTCTCCCTCCACTGGCTATCCATGTAGCCACAACCAAAGTTGGCGTGTCTGCCTCCACGCACTACCCATGCAACCACAAATATGACAAGTGACATACCTTTTATGAGAATGATGTGTCCACTTGTTCTTCACATCTTTAATAATTGACTAGTTTCACCGTTCATTCTCACATTATTAAAAGTATAGGATAGTTAATAAATTATAGATTAAAGATGCCTTTATTGGAAACAAAAAGCGTATTTTTGTGATTACAAAGTCTTGTGAATTAGTCCACCAAACTATGTCTTCTATTGTTTTAATCTTCACACAATAAAGGAGGTAACAACATGGATGATAATCTTTTTGTTTGTAATTGTGAGGGTACCGTGTTAATATTCACACAGTAAAGGAGGTAACAACATGGATGATAGTCTTTTTGTTTGTAACGGTGAGGGTACCGTGAAGGATATTATATTCAAAACCTTACAAATCTATTTTGCTTTAGTTGGTCGACCTATCACATCAAGATTTTTCACGTAGCATCGACCATAAATAAGTTTTAATATACAACCAAGTTTATGCATTAAACAAACTTTCCATTCACTCTTTCAGATAAATTATGCCCGGATAACACTGATCGTGTGTTCAGGAAGGCCATTTTGAGGCCGCCAAGCTTCTTGCTCAGCAATCATTCTAACCTCATAGCTAGCATGTAGCTTTAACTCTCTTTTCTTCATGAGAAATGTTTTAATTGTGTTTCATCTTTGGAGTCCCTACCATTCAACGAACAATAAAAATATGGTCAAAAAACATTTAATAGCATTGCTAAAGTAGACGATCCTCCTGTTCGCTACGCCAAAAAACTTTGCTTTCATTAATTCGTTCTAGGATGCTTCTCTTATCATTGGAATATAATTAAATTTATATCTGTTGGAATATGATTGAATGCTTCTCTTATCCATTGTCACTGAAATAGAATTGAATTCATCATATTGATAAACAAAGGAAACAAGTGTTATATAACAGAAACCATGGTTATGGAAAGCAAAATTTGCTATATAATGGGGCTATATGCATTCTACGATGCTTCTCTTATCATTGGAATATGATTGAATTCATCGATGCTTCTGTTATCATTGGAATACAGTTGAATTCATGAATATTGAAAAACAAAGGAAACTATTGTTATATAATTATTGAATATTGAAAAACAAAGGAAACTATTGTTATATAATGGAAATGACTCTTTTGCATAGCATGTGATTGCAAATTGCATAAATCAATTGGTTTAGTATGAAGCCATATCTTACTGTGCCAACAAAGAAAAACATCTCAGATTCCACACCATCTGCATCTAGTATAAAGTCATTAGGCCTATTTCAAGAGCTAGACATATGAACTAAGCAGGGACTAGCTACTTTGCAGCTATTTCCCTTGTTGGTATACTTCTTGATACCACTTATCCTTCTTGAATCACATCGTGATTATTGCCTTTAAGTCTAACTCCTTTTCTTTTATGTGTAGTAGGTCATAGTTGTTCATAAATTCTACTGAAAACTACTACCTAGCATTCAAATGAGGTTGAGTCTATAAGTTCAAACTTTCATGATATGTCCATCATTGGAATTGTATGTCTATTAAGTAGTGCCACCATGCCTTCAAAGCATGTACTATTGAAAGGAGCTCCAAGTCATGAGATGGGTATTTATTGAAAGGAGCTCCAAGTCATGAGATGGGTATTTATGTTCATGAACAATTAATTTCCTTGACTCATAGCTTACTACTCTCCCTCTGTGCATGAGTACACCTCCAATGCCCTACTTACTCGCATCAGTGCACACTAGGAAGTCCTTGTCAAAATCAGGGAGTATTAATATGGGTGCATATATGAATAGTGTTTTAGGTTTCTAAAATCTCTCTTTGTGAAGGGTTGTCCAAAGGAATGTAACTCCCTTTCCTTGTAGTTTTCACTAAGGGTTTGAAATCCTCGAGAAACCTTCAATAGTAACCGACCAATCCTAGAAAACTTCTCACCTTAGCTACATTCTTTGGGATCGTCCAACTAGTTATAGCTTCTATCTTCTTGGGGTCCACCTTTAGTCCTTCTTTGGATATTATGTGTGCCCAAGATATTAGATTTTCGTATTGAGGAATTTGCAATTACTCAATTAGCATACAACTAGTTCTCATGTGACTTCTACGACACTAACCAAAGATGTTCTCGATGTTATTTCCCATTCTTAGAATAAACTAAGATGTATTCAATGAATACCAACACAAATTTGTTAAGATACTTTCAAAATACATCAGTCATTGTATCATGAACATTGAGGGGGGGAAACGAGAAGGGACCCGGGAATCTGTTGGAGATGTTATTCCCCATTCTTAGGATAAACTAAGATGAAATCAAT
Source organism: Picea engelmannii (assembly GCA_009831015.1). Lineage (NCBI taxonomy): Eukaryota > Viridiplantae > Streptophyta > Pinopsida > Pinales > Pinaceae > Picea > Picea engelmannii. Next base: position 299,081 of record ML780848.1, read on the forward strand.
GAATACCAACATAAATTTGTGAAGAAACTTTCAAAATACATCATTCATCATATCATCAACAACATCCGGAAACAAAAAACGCTAGTGGAATTGTATTCTCTCCCCGGGAGCGAACATACTATGTACCCCGCTCAGTATTAACCCTTCCGAACTAGGAGCATATGTATTCCAAAACACAGTCATAAGTGTCATACCTCAGCTCTGTGAGCAGCTTAAAGAGCCTGAAGCACTCGAGCTAGAGTGAAAGCTCACACAATTTCCATTAAAACTCACACACTCTCCATCACCTTTCACACATATGAAGGTAGCCCGACGTACGAGGACTACACTATTGGAGGGGGGAAGGATGTGGTTGCATAGCATCATGAGAGAGGGGTTAGGGGATGGGGAAAACCCCCTTTTCTCCATTTAAATTAATTTCTCCTTGAGTCATTCTATAACCCTGTCTTTCCCATAGGTTAGTGTGGGTGTTTAGGACTCTTTTGATATGGAAGAGGTTGATTTCGTCAAAATTTCCAATTAGGGAGGTAATTTGGTGGAGGATACCACTCAGGAGGTCGTTCTCCATGTAGTTTCTATTAAGAATTACTCTGACAATTAACATTGAGCCTTTAAAGACTGAGAGCTGAGAGATGTTGCATTCTTTAACCAATTTTAACCCTGCATAAAGAGCATAAGCATATGTTATATTATTTGCCGTGCTCCCTAGGCCCCAAGCATAATGAAACATTGCATTTCCTCTAGGATCAAGGAGAATCCCACCCGCACCTGTCGCCCCAACCAGTGCATTCATATCAACGCATCACATCGCTTAAGTTGCAATGAAGCAATTTAACCTAGCAGTGCCTTTAAATAAAAAAAACACGTCGGTGTTGTAAAGAGCACGACATTGGGCTGATTATTTCACAATTTAACAGTGCAGTTCGTCTTATGGGATGCACCGCTAAAATACATGGTGGTGCAACAATAAACATGGCGCACATGTGTGTGTTAGTAACAACACCACATGGAAATGTTGTTTGTTTGATATAAAGCATTGTCGGCAGAGCATAGGTTTTGTTTTAGGAGCACCAGTTACTTTTTTAGATTTTTTTGCAGAAAAAATAATTTTAGATTTTTTAAATACACGTTATTTATATATGTGTGTGTTTTATAATTTCAATTTATTATATATATATATATATATATATATATATATATATATATATATATATGCCTAACAATATTTGTATGTGAATCAGAGACGATGGCGACGAGAGAAGGAGAAACATTAGCAGTAGCAGGTCAAGATGCACATATTTGTGTGTGAGTGGGAGGCTAGGGAGAGGAAGAGGGAGTTGTTCCCTTGCCCTATTTCAGAGCAGACACATACCCTTTTGATGGATGTTGGCCTCTTGAAGTTTTATCGGGAGGGTACATCCCTCAGGGGGAACCCTTTGTTGTTACAGTAGTTGATCTGTCATTGGGATCGTGGGCAGAAAGGGTTCAGGGTCGGTCTCGATCTATGGTACCATTCCACGAAGGAGGATGTTTATTTCGTCATTGGGTTGTCTAAGAGGGGGAAGGCTTTGCCCCAGTTCCCTCAACTACTGTAGGGTGTTGCAGGAGAGACCCAACTAGCATATGTGCAAAAATATATCCATCCAGACATTCATTCCTCTTAAGAGTTCCAGGTTCCTGGTGGTTAGCTCCAAATACGTTCAGTTGATAGAGAGGAGGTTATGTGTTTGTGTCTTACTATCTCGGCATTGTCACACTATAGCTTTGATGGGCAGTGCATTAGTTGTTATTTGTTGCATTATGTAGAAAATTTAGTGTAAAGGCCTCGATTGATTAGGTGGTCAAAGATTTTTTGATATAGTTTTGTTTGCATTGGATCACTATCGCATTGTTTTACACAGGACAAGATTCTTCCCATTCACGTCAGAGTTATTTATGCTATTTTTTAGAGGGTTCATGCCACTCAATCAGTACTACCCCGCTTTCCTGCTAGGCATGTGCTTGATGCGCATATGCATATGTGGGGGCAATTGTTGCCCAATAAGTGTCAACTCAAGTTTCCCATTATTTTGATCGGTAGGGATGAATGTGATTTATTGTACAGTACTTGTATGCGAGGATGGATTAGAGAGGATGTCCAAACACCCTATCTATAGTAGTCAAGCCACCAAATGAGAGAGGTAATGTTATCATTATGTTTTGATAAATCTAGTTGCATATTTTTATGTCTTATTTAATGCACATGTAATTTATTGTAACATTTTGTTTCAATTATCTTATTAGTATTATTGTCTATTGTTTTGTAAATATTGGCACATATGTTGGGGATGAGCCTCCCTAACAGGATGAGGTGATTAAGGAGGTAGAGGACCAGTCTCTAGTACAGAGACCCCACATGCCACGGAGGTCGGATCAAAGAGTCTGGATAGAGGTGGTGGATCAACTGTGTGGTGTCATGACTAGTCACGAAGTGGTACCCGCACTGGTTAGAGACATATTATGGGTACATGATCTCTCTACAGTATGGAGGACTCTACCTCGTGACATGACGTTGTTGATGCATCATATTTTCATTATCGTCAACCTCATCGAGAGGTTGAGGGGTCTGGCTCATCAACAAACCCATTCACATCCTCTGCTTCACCACATGGTCCTCCTCCTCATGTTGCTTCTCCTGTAGATGAGTCAATTGCATAATCCATCGATCATCTTGCTTCCTCTCCACRTGTGTCTAAATCTACATCCATGTATGATCCTCTTCCTCCTCCTCTTCCCCCTGCTTCCCATCCACATGTGTYTGAACCTRCATCCATGTCTAATCCTCCTCCTCCTACTTCTCTTCTATACATGTCACCATATTCCATTGATCCTCCTCCTCCTCCTCCACKTGTGTCACCATCCATTGATCCTTGTCCTTCTCCTCCACATGTGTCATCATCCAMCGATACCCCTCCTCCTCCACATGTGTCACAAGCTTTTGATGCTTTGGACACTAGGTTTACATCKGGTATTGTTGCACATGTTGATGATCTTCATAGAGAGAGATTTGATAGTGTACTTTTCTCGACATTTATTTATAATATAGTTGGTCTTGATAGAGGCTCTACCTCTAGYAGTAGAGACATTGATGCATTTGGATTTGGTGGTGGACCTAGCTAGTAGTGGTATTGATTGACATGTATATTGATTGTTTATATTTGACTTGAGATGTATATATGTCATGTTTATTGTAGATTTTGTTGAGATGTATGTTTGGCATGTATATTCATATGTATATCACGCATGTATATTATGTTTTTCATATAATGTTGTGGTTGTTGTTGTTCGATTTATAAAATATATTATGAGTATGTTAATGATGAACATTGTTAATTATTTCTCTTGTGTTTAAGTTAAATTTTAGATGTATTAGTCATTTAAATTTATAGTTGTCATATAATGTTTAACTTTACTTTTATGAAGTTGCTTGGTTTGGATTGTGATTGCAAAAAGTTATAACCATTAATGTCATGTAATGTTTAATTGTTCTTCGAGGTGAATTGTTTGTTGTCCAACAATATACAATATTTTGATTAAACACATTTAGAAACACAAATACTTAAATATGATGAGTGAAATGATTGTGATTTGAATAATTTTGTCTTTTTTATATATTATAATAATAACATAATCATTCACTAATAATAATAATAATGATGATGACGTAATAATAATGCAATTTTTCTAATTTTTGTTATTCAAAAATTACAAGACAAAGTTATAATATAATTGTTTACTAAAATCACAATTACTATATTTTATTAATATTTAATTTTTCCAACGATTTTATTAATTTATATTATCCAACTATTACAATATGTGGAATTTATTCAATTAAATTTAAAATACTAAATATAGAGAAGAATAGTACATTTTGATCTATACACTTTCATGAAATGGTTTCACAATTTTGCACTCTAATACTAACTTTATGAATCTTCTATTAAAAAAGAATATCACCAAACATTTTATAGTTAATATTTTAAGAATTAGTAAAGTTGACAAAGGTTTTTATACTTTCAGATAAGTATGGATCGTTAAAATTTCCCTTAATTTTGACTAGGCTCTAGAAAAAGACTCGTTTAGAATCTCCATGCCCTTCCTATATTAACACTTATTTCAAGAAGAATGTAAAAATAATGATTAATATAAGTTTATATGATTATAAAACTAAAGGATGGAGTGGAATAGGTGAAGGCCATAATAGTTGTGCTAGTTAAGGTTGGGGATGTCATCAAAGTTGGTAATGCCAACACCACAAGCGTGATTCCAAAACTTATAGATGTTGCACGAAGTTATTTTATTGGAATTGTCCTTAGAAGTTCCATCAAAGTAAGTATATTTATTTTATTTTTAATTTTTTCAAACAATAAAAATTTTGAGGTTTGATTTTTTAATATCTTAATTTTTTTGTTAAATAAAATACAATTTAAAATAAAAATATACTAACTTTGTGATATCTCAATTAATGCTTAGTAATTCAAAGGTCAACATAAACATATGTTGGAGGTGGTTGGAAGAAAAAATGGAGGTTGTGTGGTTCTATGCGTGTAGGTAGGCTTGGGCTTCCTAATAGGGGGAGAAGGAGGTTTGAATTCAAGACAGGTGGGTTTTGTCTATCGGGATGTTAGATCCCAGGACAAGAAAGGCTACAGAAGAAGGGTCAGTAAAGGAGACCCGCAAGTCATTTAAAGAACTAGTCAAAGGCACCCTCGAAATAGGGGGCGACGATGTTGAGATGGGTGGGGTCTGCAATGGGCAAACAAAGACCCAAAAAAAAGAACGAGAAGGAGACAAACCTGCGAAGTCAGAAAAATGGCTTTAGAACGACTGCTTAGCTAAGACAACTGTGAATCCCAAGTACGAGGTTACCTCGAATGGGATAGGGAATTACATTCAATGGATGTGAGACCATGCCTTAATTACGAAAATTAAGGGGATTTGACCCTTAGAGAAAGCCCTTCAACATTGGATAAAGGAGAGATGGAAGGTTAATGGTAAAATATATTTGCAGTTGGGTCAAAAGGATTCTTCACAACAGTTTTTACAGAGCCGGGGGAACGAGACAAATTGTTTGAGGAGGGCCCATACTTCTTCAACTCAGTGGGCCTCCATATGTACTTCTGGACAAAAATGTTTGCTCCAGAAAAGAAGACTTCACAGTGGCCCCTGTCTGGATCAAAATGTACTCCCTGCCAAGGGAATTCAAGGAACTCGATATTCTAGAGGGCATAGGCAACATGATATGATCCTTTGTCAAAATATCTAAGATCACAAAGGTTGCTATGTATGTTTTTGTTTATATAGAATTTGTGTTTATATGAACGTTGCAAATGCCCTTCCTGACGATAACAAGGTCTTACCAGGATGAAGAATGGATCCAACCCCTCAACTATGAGCACATTCCCTTTCAATGTAGGAAATGCCACGTCTGTGGCTATCTCTTCATATATTTCCCCCTAAATGCCCCCATTCCAGGGAGTAAATCCAAGGAGGAAATAGATCTGGAAGGATTCACCAAGATCCAAAGCAAAAGGAAGGTTGGAAGATGTCAACCTAAGCGTCATGTAGTCGTCCCGACCAAGAACTCTACCAACAACTTCAATATTTTGGAAGGATAACCCAATGAAACTCTTGGGGAAGGAAACCCAAAGCAGTAGGCGACAAAGATCAAACAGGACACCGAAGCAGGGAAAGATTTACCCAAGAGGCGAAAAACAGAGATAGACCAAGGGAAGGAAGAAGCAACAGAGATAGAGGTAGTGTGAAGGAAACCCGAGGCTTTGCTTTAGACACAAAAGAGGAATCATAACTAGATATCAACCAGGATATGGATTTAGAGGAAATTGCGATAGATATATCAGCCCCAAGGGAGACTCATGGATCCCAGAAAATCAACAATCTCACCATCTCCCAATTGAGGAAGCTTCAAAGAGATTTGGTAAAATTCAAAGTGGTGGGTACGAGTCAAGGCTCAAGAACAACAGTGTTGGGGAACTTGGGAATCAAGACTAATCCCCTTAAGTCCCAAAAGAATATCACAGGAGAGGAGAACAAGAAAGGGAGGAAACCATATCGACAAAAAATAGAAGAAATATGAGCCCTAATGGTCGATTCAGGACAAGTGGTCTACCTTCTGGATATATATTTCCCCTCCCAACCCAAGTGTTGATCATGAAGATTACATCCTGCAATATAAGAGGTATGAATGCCCTATCAAAACAATGGATGGTCAAGAAAAGAATCTCCATGGTGAAGGTTGATATTGTCCTACTACAAGAAACCAAATGTGACGAAGGAAACATTAAGAGCATTACTCAAAGAATTTGGCCAGGATGTGAAGCAAAATGTATCACAACCGAAGGAGCTTCAGGAGGGGTGGCTACCCTTTGGGATCCAGAAGCCATGGATATGGAGGACTTCGCTGCCAGGCACAAGTTACTCACCCTAAAATTCAAAGTGAAAATTTTAGGAGAAGAAGGCTACATCACGAATGTTTATGGACTGAATCCTCCAAGTCTCGAGTGAGGCTTCTTGGAAGAAATTAACCTGTTAGGATCTTCCTTGAAGCATCAAGTATGATTTATGGGAGGTGATTTCGATATGATAAAGACTCCTTTAGAAGAACAATGAGGTATTTGAAGGTTAGACCCTAAGAATGTAGCTTTCAAAGAACTCATAGAAAGGATCTGACTAGTAGATGTCCCCACCAGAAACAATCTCTTTACTTGGAATAATAAAAGGGGAAATGAGAACAAGAATTTTGTGCACCTAGATAGGTTTTTGATCTCTTAAGCATGCCTTTAATCCAAGCAGGGTCTCTTTGTAGATGTTATCCCCTACCATGGTTCAGATCACTGGCCCATCGTCTTGGAATGATCACAAGTTTGGAAGCAGGGGCCAACTTCGTTTCACTGTGAGAAATTATGGCTTGACCCCCCCCCCCACCCCGGATTTTCTTTAAAGCACGTTAGGCGATGCATTAGGAAGTGGAACAAAGAAGTGTTCAGTAATATCTTTTAAGAGAGGAAGAAACTTGAACAAGAAATGGAAGAGATCCAACATAAATGGATTGGGGGGAAATTCTCTTCATACCTCAGTTCCAAGGAGGCTGAAATTAGAGAAGATCTAGTCAAAAGAGAGCGTCAGGAAGAGATATTATGGAAACAAAAATCCAAGATCTATTGGCTTAGAGAGGGGGACATGAATACTAAGTTCTTTCATAACTCACTAATCCAAAGAAGGAACATAAATAGAATTATATCCATCAAATCGCGGGATGGGAGCACCAAAGTTAAACAAGAAGACATCAAAGAAGAGCTCCTGAATTATTATCGAGACCTCCTCTCTAAACCCTAGGTTAACATATAAGTTGCAATCTCCAAAATAATTGAAGATATCCCCAGGCTGGTTTCCTCGGAATAGTCCCAAAGTATGATGAGGCCAACTTCCTAAGACCAAGTAGAAGAGATTGTCAAAAATATGGCCCAAGGAAAATCCTGAGGTTCGAACGGGTTCACCATCGACTTTTTCCAAGCTGGGTGGCCAATTCTTAGCAATGATATATGGGAAGTAGTAGAAGAATCCTGCAACTGTAGATCCATTATGCAGGAATTCAATGAAACCTTAATTACATTGATCCCTAATATCAAGGGAGCTAACATTGTAGATAAGTTTTTCCCCATCTCCTTATTTAATGTCATTTACGAAATTATTTCCAAATTGACAACATCTAGGCTTAAGCCATTCCTTCTACTCATTATCTCTCAAGAGTAGGGAGGTTTCATGGAGTGCAGATAGATCTGGGATGGGATTGTAGTAGCCCACGAGTCTATTCATTCATTTAAGGTTTCAAAGAAAGCGATGATGTTGATGAAATTGGATATGTCTAAAGCATATGACAAAATGAATTGGGACTTCCATAGGAAGATGTTGCTTACTTTTGGCTTTAGAGGGGATTGGGTGGACTGGGTCATGAACCTGGTTTCTACAACCTTCTTCTCCATCCTGGTGAATGGATCCCCCTCCAAGACCTTCAACGTCTCTAGGGGTCTTTGTTAGGGAGATCCTTTATCTCCCTTCATGTACATCATTTTGGAGGAAGGTCCAGGACGTAGCCTCTCCCATGTTAAAAGGAAAGGGGATATCTAAGGGATATCACTCCATTCGGTAGAGGAGGCTATGTTTCATCTTCAGTTTGTGGATGATAATCTACTTATGGGGCTTCCCACGGTGAAAGAAGTACAAGGGTTTAAAAAAATATTGGACCTCTTTAATCTGGCCTTGAGTATTGTCATTAACCAAGAGAAATCCTAAGTATTTTTCTTCAATACTCCCCAAATAATCCAACGATATTTGGCCACCTTGCTAGGATTTCAACCCTCTTCCCTCCCAGCTAAATATTTTGGAGCCCCCATCCTCCTCGGGGCTCTCCATAATCCTTCGTGGGAGGAAATCATGACCAAACTAGAAGCCAAACTCAATAGCTAGACTCACCACTTTCTCTCTCTGCCACGTCGTGTTCCTGATCAAGTCCGCCCTCTTGGCCCTCCACATGTACCTCTTCTCGAACTTAGCTTCCCCTCTGAATTTCATAAATAAAATTTGAGTTCTTCAACACAAATTTCTGTGGGGGGAGCCTCAAAAGAAAATAAATGGGCGTTGGTGCCCTGAGATACCCTTTGTAAACCAAAGTCTCGAGGAGGACTAGGTCTCAAAGACCCCTAGGTTACCAACAAATCTTTGGCAATGAAACTTTGTTGGCGATGGGTCAAATACCCCAATGCCCTATGGGAAAAACTTTGGAGGAGTAAGTACGCCACCATGATCCCTCATCATAAATTGATCAGAGCAGATGGTGATAGGTTGGGCTCTCTGATTTGGAATAATGCCTGGTGTAAATGCTTTTTGGTCAAGCAACAATAATTCTGGGAAGTTCATAACGATCGAACAACTTTCTTTTGGGGAGATGCTTGGGATCAACATCCCATTCTGGGGAAGGAAGGTAAATTTCAAAGGCTATGTCGGACTATGGAGAGAGTAGGGTCGCTGAAGGTGCACCAATATTAGGATACCAACCAATCAAGCAGGAGCCCCTTTGTCCGAACCGGGAAGCCATTAGGGGAGTGGCCAATTCAATGGAACAAGCATTCCAGAGACACTGTCACGGAGATCTTTCTAGAACTCCAACTCGAGGATAGAGAAGGAGAAGACATTATCTGATGGGGCCAAAATGGGGATGCTAATTGCTGGGTAAAAGAAGCTTATTTATCCATGTTGGATCTAGGGAAGAACCAAAGCTGCCCGTTATGGGGGAAAATATGGTTGGCTTCCCTCTGTCCTAAAATTTCTACCTTCGTGTGGTTGGTAGCAAACATAAGGATTTTGACATGAAAACGCCTCCTCCGTAGAGGATTTGTGGGTCCATCAAGTTGTGTCCTTTATATGGAAGTTGAAGAATCCCTGGATCACTTGCTTGGTTCATGCAAGTTCACGCCTCAACGATGGGACATAGGTGTGACCCTCTTCAGGAAAATGGACTCGAGGAATCACAATATGACTGAAACCATAGAATTTTGGAGTGATAAAACCTATAAAAACCCTGTCTTAAATAGAGTTTGGGAGATCTTTCCAGGCTTCCTCATATGGAACATATGGAAAGAAAGGAATATAAGAATTTTTAAAGACAAAGCAATTACCAAGGCCCAATTATGGGAGAACATCAACATCAACGTGAAGGAATCCATCGGTCCAGTCCCCTAGTCTGCCCAAGACCTCCAACTCAAAGTTCATGAGGCTATCATCTTTAAAAATTGGTACTCAGAGTCTCGTCTTAAAAAAAACTCTTTGGTTCAAAAGGTGTGAAATGATCGAATCCGTGACTAGTGGGTTCCCCCTCATAAGGGATTTATAAAATTTAACTTCGACGGGGTGTCTAAGGGGAACCTAGGTCTTGTAGGAGCAGGGGGAGTATTTTGGGATCACAAGGGAGATGTGATTATGGCCCATGTATCTAATTTGGGGCTCTCAACAAATAATTTAGCAGAATTGGTAGGTCTTCTTCGAGGACTGGTGATAGCTCGGACTCACGGATTCTAGGCTCTGGTGGTAGAAGCAGACTCTCAATTGGTTATTGGAGCTCTTCAAAAACTCATGAAGAAGGTGAAGGCAGATAAAGTATCACAACATTGGAAGATGAGCTATGGGATTTATGAGCTCGAGTGACTAGTAAACTCTCCAAGGAACATCATTCCAAATTTTGTACAAAAGAAGCATAACTCAACGGCTGATTGCATGGCCAACCTAGGTGTCACAATGCTTGAATTGCACTGGCTTTGGAGGCCAAGGGACCCATTATCAAGGGGGACGAAAGATCTTTTGGATCGTTCCTGCCACGTTGACTCTATCGCATGGAGGGAAAGAATAGAGGTTGCAAGGTTGTTCACCCGCAGGGTTGGTATGAGTCCCGACAAGGGCTGGGTAGACAGGTGACCAAGTATGCCCATGCAAGACAATGATGAGAATCTGCCACCTCCTGAGAATTATGAAAACGTATAGAGGATGGATAAGGGAAGGTCGTCGAAGGTTTGTAGTAATTATGTTTTCTCCTGATCAAAGCAACAGATCCCATGGATTTAGTACGAAGGTCACAACCATTATCTAGGCGATGGATCGACTGCAAGTTGGGTTCAGTCTTGACGGTGCCAGAAATGCGGTGAGGGGTCTAATCACTTGCCTACCCATTATGGAAACTCGTAAGTTGTACAGATGTATTTGGTACCCTAGATCAGAGTACCACTTCAGTCATATTAATGATCGGGCTCGTAACGGTAAAAGAGATAAAGGGATTTTAGGCTCAAAGTATTGTGCCTCCTTCTTGCCTCTCATATGCAACCCATCAATCTATCTATAATTATGAAGAGTAGGAATGACACTAGTCGGAGAATGGCCCATCGTTGGAGGAAGAAAGCAGAGAATTTCTAAGTGGGTCTCCATGACAAGGAATCTTCCTCTTCAAGAAGCCATGGTCAACTCTTTAGAGTGGAGAAGGGATCCCAAGCTGCAGAAGAATGTTTTTGGGTGCACTCTTCAGGTGACAAAATTCGGTCTATCGAAGCCATACAGGACCATGTTCTTTCTCAACGGAGGGAGACCGTGGAGGAGGACATAACTAAAGAAGCAACCAAGTGGGTGGCAGATCCGGTGAACCCAAGAACTAGAGACATGCATTATTTCAGGATGATGGAAGCGTATTGGATGGTTAAGGTTCTAGTGTCTCAGGTTATCAGCAAGACAAAGCGAGAGCATAATGAGATACTCCATGCAATCCATATATTGGAAGGGAAATTTGAACTCTATTTTCAGGCACAACATGGTATCAAGTTTCAGGTGAATCAAACATGTCGTAACTAGGATCAACAAGGGAGCGACTCTGCTGACCAATCCCCCCGTGATTGTTCCAGTGCCCCATTATGGTAGATTATGATCGAGTGTATGAACAACGAACAAAGAACATTACTCCAAGGCCTTAATAAGGTTGTCACGCAAAGGAGGAAGCCAAACCCAGA
>ML780848.1:314183-369130 GCA_009831015.1 Picea engelmannii
GGAGCCTCATTGTAATCATCTTCTTGCGAATGAGCGTAGCCGTCACGTCTCTTCTCAGAGATAAAGCTGCCACCATTCTAGTGAGTCTTGCACTCTGTATTTTTATAGTCTCTGTACATTTATTCCATTAATAGAAATCATGTATTGTGGTATTTCTCTGTTTCTGGCAATTTTTATGTGTATTTCATTGTAATATCTTTGCTTTCATTTTGTTACGAAAATAATCTGGATCAGTGGTATCAGAGCAGACTGCTCTTTGATTGTTTTCCAGTGCATGTCCCCGACGAGGTCCAAGTATAGCAAGTTATGTCTCGAGCTTGGCTCTCTTGAGGACAATCGCTCTCGCATGCCCAAGAAACCCTCTATGGCGGCAGAAAAGAAAAATGACGAAGCATAACATTTTATTAACATGTTGATTGAGTAAGCTCTCGCGCGACAGAGGGACGAAATGATGGAGAATTTTGCCCACATCCTTCAATGCCTGTTGATAGCAACAATCACATCTTCATCAAGCGACCACTTTATAAGAACCTCTCCCTTCAAGGTACAACTTAATTTTGATATTCTCGTATTTGAAGGTCAAATAGATGCAGATGCCTTAGAAAAATGGTTGAATCTGCTAGAAGGCTATTTCTATGTTCACAATTTTTTCGACAGGGAAAAGATCACCTTTGCACTCCTCAAGACGCTCCCCCATGTCAAACATTGGTGGGAAAATTACTGGGAGAAAAGTTCCACAGAGGAATTTGGAATATATGGGGTTGAGCCCACTTGGGGGATTTTTGTGGATGTGGTCAAGGAACAATACTACCCAATTGATAACTATGAATACTGGTACATGAGATGGACCACATTGCGGCAAGAGAAGAGCCAAACAATGTTGAAGTTCACAAATACTTTCCATACCTTGTGCACCAATCTGGGTATCAAAGACTCTGAGCGACATCTAGTTCTGAAATACTGTGGGGCTTTGCATAGGTACATCCAAACCGAAATAGATTTCCTAAGCATCTCATTATTGGGAGTCGCCTATCGATATGCTGTCAAAATCAAGCAGATATTTAGGCACCAGAACAAATGGGAGTTCGGGTCTGCAAATCCGCAACAACCAAAGCATGGTAAAGATGACCCTAACCAACAACCTTCTGAAAACTAGTCTAAGACACGGGAAAAGAAGGGTAAAGGAAAGGCGAAGAATAACACTGGGAAGTGGTGTAACTTCCATAAAATCCCCTGGCACAACACCGATGAATGTCACTCCAAACAATCATTGGTGGTTGAGGTCAAAGACAAGGAGCCAAACCCTGATACAGAATCTGATCCAGAAAATATTGAAAACAAATAGATCATCGATGTAGACCCACTGCTACTATTGCGATTGAACCAATTCAACCAGAGTAAATAGTAGATCCTGAAGAGGGGAAGCACCTCTTCCATTCACAGATGTGGGTGAAGGGGACGCCGTTGCATTTCATTGTTGATAACGATATCCAGAAGAACCTCATCTCAGCTGAGTTCATCAAATAGTTGGGGTTGCTGACAACACCACACCCGCAACCATACAACATCGGGTGGCTTCACCAGGGACAAGATCTATGTGTCAACCAACAGTGTCGCTTGTCCTATGGCATCCAACCCTTCAAGGATGAGGTAGTGTGAGATGTTTCCCCTCTTGATGTCTGTGATGTTGTTTTGGGCCAACCATATATGTCAAAATGTTATGTTGTTTATGAGTCTCGACCCCATAGTGTCATTATTACTCTTGGGGTCAACTCTACAGGATACCAGAGGTAGTTCTGACTATTGTTCCACCAAAATAGTGTTGCAAGGTAATCTCTAATACTGCAAAATTCATCATTTTCATAGTTTGTTCAAAGGATGCACAAAAGGCCACTACAAACACTATAGCCTAAGAACCTTCTATCCAGCAGAAGCAGATTGCATAAGAGAAATTAGATATTATTTCTTCACCTACAATGGTGACTACAAAATAACCCGTCAAGCCCAGAGACAACATGTTGGTAGAACATATTCAACTCCACCAGCAACCGGTTTGTGACAGCCTTCCACAGACCAAGCATCGAGCTCACTAATATTCAAATTCAAAAAACACTTTCCCCTTTTCCCAGGGCACTGGATGCAATGGAGACCATTGCTTCCTAAGGGGGGAGGATTGATCCAGGTGGATATTGGTGGCCACCCACCTGTTCCAAATTCCAACTGGCTCATCTTGATAGTTTTTAGTCCAACACATTTCTCTGTAATGGGGACATTTATTTGTAATTGCTGTTTATGCACCTATGAGGTTGTTGTGAATCCCTATACAACTTCTAGGTGGATATTGGTGGTCACCCATCTACTCCAATTGCCTTATTTTGGAGGTTTTCATGTCAGTGCATCTTTTTGTGCTTCTAGGGCTGTTTTGGGGCTCTAAACAATGTTTTAATGGATTGGAACTATCAAACCATAGACAAATTTAGGGTTTGATGACATAATGTGTAGTTCTCGAAAATACCTTTCCAACGAGCTATCACATGCCTAAAACGAAGATTGTATGTAAAAGTTACGACCCAGAGAAGTTAATGTACTAACTTACCCCTACGGGGCCCACATGACTTTTGGCGCTTCATCTGCTAGTGTTATGTTTTTGGATGTCTAGTGTTTTGGCATTCATGTTTATCATAAAAAGGCCTTCAAAGCCTCATTGTAATCATCTTCTTGTGAATGAGGGTAGCCGTCACATCTCTTCTCAGAGATAAAGTTGCCACAATTCTAGCGAGTCTTGCACTTTGTATTTTTACAGTCTCGGTACTTTTTTTTCATTAATAGAAATCATGTATTGCGGTATTTCTTTGTTTCTTGCAATTTTTATGTGTATTTAATTGTAATATCTATGCTTTCATTACGTTCTGAAAATAATCTGGATCACACTATGAAATGCTAGCCCATACATACCCTTAGAAGGTTCAGATAGTCATGTAATTTCAACCCCGACAAATTCCCTTCTACTGTGAAGCAACGTCGTAGAGTCGACCCATATAAGTAAGGTGACTTCACACCCTTTATAGCATCCTTCGCCATAGAAAGACCATATTTCTTCAAAATCCAAGGGACACCACCTTCTTTAAAAGACAAAGAGGGACAAGCCTCTTCTCTGGTTCCCTTTCTTGGCCAATGTCTATTTTTAGTATTTGAAGCAATGATATCTCTCCTAATAGCTATTGTGTTCCTTTTATTCAATGATATGCACCTCCATAAAAAAGATGAAACATTTTTTAATATATCCATGGGATCTAGTAAGTCGTCAATCTTAAGATGCTCTCAATATGGAAGATTATAAAATACACATTTTCTTTTCATCCCAATGGGCATTTTCTAAACATAGGTGTCAAAATATTCCGGATCATCGAACATAAGTTCCCCATTTGAATCAAACAATTCTACCATTTTCTTCTCCTTCTCCATGTCATATGCCCTAATCTAATTATTCGATCTCATTATTTCAGGTCTCTGGGTTTTCTCTGGTTTACCATTGAAAGAAGATGCAACTCTTCTATAAGGGTGGTCTTTTGGGAGGAATACCCTCGAACAGTCATACATCGACTTTCGTAGGTGGTTGAACCACCTAGCCTTTACAAAAGTTCCACAACATTGACATCCATGATACCCTTTTGTTACAAGACCTGCGATGTTATTTTATGCAGAGCATGTTAGTGTCAAAATTATAGTTGTACCAAATGAAGCATGCCAAATAACATCACAGATATAAACAAATCAATCAACATGATTACAAGAGNGACATCCATGATACCCTTTTGTTACAAGACCTGCGATGTTATTTTATGCAGAGCATGTTAGTGTCAAAATTATAGTTGTACCAAATGAAGCATGCCAAATAACATCACAGATATAAACAAATCAATCAACATGATTACAAGAGCAAATTCCTAGTTGTGGATAATCATGCATGGTGTACGTACATATGTCATACAACGTAAAATACCTTTCCATTGGGATGGGTCTTGATACAACATATACATGTATCCATTCCCAAAATTGCTTAAATTCGTCGATCAATGGTTGGAGGTAGACATCCATTCTCTTCACTTGTCTTCTACCTGGGACTATAAGAGTGAGCATAAGATGTTCATTATTCATGGAAAACCATGGGGGGATATTGTTATTGATCACTACCAGTAGCCAAACAAAATAGTTGGTGTTTTGAAGGGAATATGGGTTAACTCCATCCATAATTATTATCAATCATTTTTTATGGTATTTTCCCTTGTGACCTTGGGTTATGTTATAACAAAACCTGACTATATTCAAAAGACAAACCCTACCCTCACACATACAAATTGGTAATCAAATAACTACTTTTGGAAGAGAGGAGAGAAGAGGTCACACCTCGTATCCTATCGTTTGACGTCGTTCCTCGCTCTCGACCTTTGATTCGCTCTTGATCTCTGTCGATATCAACCTGCAAAAGGAGATCAAGTATATGCTACCACCAGGTAGTTATGAAAACAATTCATACATGTAAAGCAAGTAAACATATACAAATATATTGAACAATATTACACAAATATGGAGGGAAAGAGAACTATTTTATTGAAAACAATATAAGTAGGTAGTTACAACCTGACTCTAACCGCTGAGACTACCTTGAAGCCAACTGCCCAGGTTCCTCCACTAGTCCTTCAAACATAAACTATGCATGATGACTCTTCCTCGGATGACCTATAAGGGGTAGGAACACACCCTACGGTCATATATAGGGGAGGAAGGAATGATGGAAAATGAGTTTCCAGAACATGGATGCTACTGAGAGGATCAAGGAATGAGGGAAGCTTGCAAAACTGTCAGCATAATCTTGCACCAAGGACATCCTCCTCACCCATGCCCTCATAGGTACTTGTATACTATCCTCAAGAGGTCGTGGTGGTTGAATTTCGTTATGTATGGGACAAGGGAAGTTTGAGAACGAGCTAAACTGAAAAACCCACTCGAAAATGTGGAATATTTTTATTTTTTCATATTTTTTAGGGCATCCATGAATTGCAAACTAGCAAGGCATCGAATTCCGTGGTTTACACATGGGTGACTCACATATGGAAACAAAAATGTTGTTCTTTAGGTGATTTTGATGAAGGAGGATGGGATTTAAGTTTGCAAGCTAGGGAAAAGGATTGAGCCATCTCACAAATGTAATTGATGTGACAATTTGTGGTATAACAAATGCCCCCTAATGTGTGAGGTCGGAAGGGAAATTCATGGCCGAAATACATTATAACTTTGAGAGGAAAAGATGCATTGAAGTAGATCCAATGAAGGTTCCCGAATAGCTGATCCAAGAACAAAACCGTAAGCAGAGATCAAGCAAAAGTATTCTCTTCATGAGTCAAGAATACCCATGCTCAGAAGTGATTTAAGCATGGCCGCCAAATCAAGTACATTGCGGATCCATGGCATATATGAAAGTATGATTGATGTCCATGCCCACGAACGATACACATTAGATCCATGTGATATATATAAAGTAACAATCACGGCCACAAGGAATACATAGTGGATCCATGCAAAAAGTAGATCATAACCACAAATGGATACACAATGGAGCTATGTCTTGAAATCAAATCAGAGGATATCTGGAATCAATGGAGTGAACAAATTGATCCTCTGCAAGTACCAACGTCTAAGGGGTGGTACAATATATGTGGGGTAGGAGCACAAAAGTTGTGATGCTTTTACTTCACCTGAAGTCTTCCAAACGATCCGCCATGGTATGAGTCTACACTATGTGAATAAATGTGTTGGGGTCGAACACAATGAGACATCATTTGATTATCGATCATTGATGTATATCGTTAACAATGCGAGACGAACCACCAATTTTGATAATGGGTGTCAAGGTACCATGGTACAATCTAACAAGTGTGAATAAATGAACCGGTGTCGAGCACCTAATAGAATCGATCGATCCAGGAACATTGATGTATTCCCACTGCCAATAGTGAGGGAACCTACCACTGATGACAACAAGCCCCAAGGTACCACGAATAACTCTAGATCCCTGTCCCAGATCAAGATATGTCGAAGTCGATAGGAAGATATGTAATGTCCTTGATCCACAACCCTTTGTAATTGTACATATAGGCTGATGAGCCTTTGGAACCAAGTATAAATGTAATGTACATTTAGGTTGGTGTTACGTTGGCACTTGATTTTGGTGTTGCGCGCACCCAAGTAGTATGTGGAGAAGTGTTATCAAAGAATAGGGTGCACACATTTTGTGTGTTTCGCGCACCTGGGTGAGTGCGCACATTACATCGTGTTGCGTGCACTTGGGTTAGTGTGCGGGAATGACCAGATATGTATGGAACCTAGAGAGCCCGTGTGATTCTGAGGCTGGTTAGCCATGACGTAGATGGGCCAGTGCACTTATCCATGTAAATATAATCACGATTATTAATATAATATTTCATCATTGCACTTAGTTAGACTCAAACGAAAGATATGGGGGGATGACTCCACGGGAAAAGGGGAAAAGGGGGTGAGTCGTAAGTCTTGGGGAATATTTTAATAATATTTTCGAAAAAGTGTAATGTTATGGATATGTTTCTATCCTAAGTTCCCGAGGGTAGGGAATGGGTCATGAAGTGGCTTAATGCTGCTTTTGGAGTTGACGAGTGTCAAGTGGAAGGCATGCAATATATATTGCTAGCCTTAGTGTATTTTTGGGGGGATTATATTGTTATGTATGGGCAGACTCTCGTGAGCAGAAGGGAGGTCAGATTGTATGGAAAATTCGATTATTACCTTATTTTCTCAGAGAATCTTGTAAGGAATTGTGGGGTTGTAACCAAATTTCTAATGTTGAGGAGTCAGGTTGCGAAACTGTGAGCAGTCTCTTTGGGTGAGAGACTAGTTTCTGTGGAATGGTTTTCAGACTCGTGGACATACTCTTTGGGTGAGAGTTTTGTTGGGAGTTGTTCCCTAATGCGCTGAGCATTAGTCATAGGGCTTAGAAACTTTTTGTCTGGCCTGTTGTTGGTAACCCTGGGAAGGGAAGTGGGGCAACTGAAGGACTGCAGAGTAGAGAAGGGGCACATTTCCTTGGGTGTGACAAGTGCGTGGGGAATGAGGGACTGTGGGCTAGTTTCAACAACGACACTTAGGAATGGGACATTTTGTTGAGTTTTAGAATATAGCTTGTCACTAGGAACCTTTTTTTCCCTGATGGAGTTAAGCCCCAACTCTAGGGTAGCATGTTGTTGAAAGCTTATGAGCAACATAGTCCATGGTTGGGAGGAACGTCTGAGTCAAGGATGCAGGTGGTGACTTTTCATAAAAAGATAAGTGTTCTTTATGTGCTTGTCTTGTTTACTGTGTCCATATTTGTCTATGTTTGATATGGATTAATTCTTGTATGTAGTTGCATATAAGTAATTGTTGCTATTTTGTTTAATGTTACTTATACATGTGAATATGGTGTGTATAGCCTATATTTGTAGTTGTGCACGAGTATGTCAATTGATGGTAGCTTTGCTTGTTAAGTTAAACTGGTAATGAGTCTTCAAGAAGAGGATTGGGTAGCTGGGTGCGCATGAAAGTAGTCTGCGTGAAAAAAAAGGTTGGAATTTGTGTGTGCGTTCAAGGAAATAGACTCTGTGCACAACGAAATCAAAATTGACGCATGACAGTAAGATGGTTGTGCAAACATCTGTACTATGTGGTCAGTATGCTAGTGCATGAAAATGTTTGATTTAATTATGTTGATTAAGGTTGTGTTAAAAAGAGAATGTTGCTTCCGTTGTTATAAGTTGTGTGGCATGACTCAAGCTTGGGCTAAGCACATGACCTCAAGTCATACTATGTGGAATTGTGTGTAGAGTAGAAAGTGTGCAGTGAATTTTTAGAGTAGCATGGCCCGATAGTATGCTAGGGTTGTTACAGTTTGGTTGATTCATAGGTACAAAAGTTGAGGTGGTGTGACGTGGCCCAGCCTGGGGTGGTTGGGGACACTGCAGAGTCATACAAGAGCTATTGGCTCCACATTGGACTTTTATGGGCCCGAGGTCAACAAGAAGTTGTAGAGCTTTTGTTTTAACATTGAAGCTTGTATGAGTGGAGTTCTGCTTAAGACAAAACGCGGATTGGCAAGTGGTAGAATTTGGAATTTCAATGTGCCCATGGTGCGCATCAAGTAAGAATGCAGAGATGTGTGTGCTAAGTTTATGATATTGTGGAGTGCAACACTAGAACTGAGTAGTAAACAATGATGCGTAGGTGTGCGCAGTAAAGGTTTGGGACCACACAGAACAAAGTTGTGGTGCATGTTCATTACAAATATGCGGTGTACAAGTTTAAAATTGACAGCGCACAATTTTGTGTGTGGAATATCAATGTGTGCATGGTATTGAGAAGGAAGGATTTTGAGAAGATGGTGTAGAGTTTTCATGGAGTTGGTTCATGAATTCACCTAACAAATCTTGTTGTCTACACATTTTGCAGAATTATCAGCAATTAGTGCAGGACAAAGTTAGTGAAGAAGGATAAAAGCATGGAATATGCACAGAGAACTTATGGTCTGGATGATTAATTCAGGGATTTGTATGTCGGCTTGGGTGTTGAGGGTACAAAATCTAAAGAGGAGCGCATGAACTTGGTAGAAACTGCAAAAGTACTATAGAAAGTTGTTCATAGCTATAAGGCTGATAACGAGAGGCTTATGAGAGCCAAGGTGCAACAAGATGACTTCAATGTCAAATTGATGCAAAGTCTCAACATAGTAGAAAATAAAATGGATAGAGACACAGAATCGAGTAGGTCAAGAAGTCGCAGATCTCATGATGTGAAAAGAAGAGAAGAAATAAGTGTTGGTAAGCATTATTTCAGGAAAGCGTGCAATAGTTTGAGTCCCTCTCTTGTAAGAAAGCATAATAGAAGGACTGGGGTAGATGAGCTATAGGGGGAAATGAATAAGATCAAGCCTCCTACCTTTGACGATGAACATAATAAGGATGAAGATGCAGGGACATGGCTACTATGTAAGAGGAAGTACTTCCAACGACATAACTATTATGTGCAAGCAGAAGGGAGGAATGTTATCTATCGACTAAAAGGAAATTAGGCATCAATATCGTGGGATCAGTTTGTGCAGGTGCAACACATTGATGAAAAGAAAGTGACTTTGAGGGAGTTCAAGAGGTATTTCCAAAAGAAATACTTAACCAAGCAATACTACCATAAGAAAATGAAGGAGTTCTTTGAACTCAAGCTTGGGAGCATGATGATTGACGAGTATGAAAGAAGATTTTTAGAGTTGTTGAAATATGTGCCTTTTATCAAGGATGAACAAGTGAATATTTAGAGGTATCTGAGTGGGCTACCCCCATTTATCGGTGATAAGATACAGTATGATGAACCTAATACATTGCAGGAAACCATAAGGATATTTAAGTGTCTTTATGAGCAACAAAGGGGAAGATCGAATTTCCAAAAGGCTTGGGAAGATAAGATGAAAAGAAAGATGGAACAAAGGAAGAAGGGAGTTAAGCCATTGTTTTTCAGAAATACTGCGCAAGAACAAACGACTCTCTAGGAGCCCAGAATGTTTGAAATAGTGGTAAAAAAGTCATGGCAACAACCTATGCAATGTTGGGGTTGTGGCGGAAATCATATGCTCAAATATTTCCCTAAAAAAGGTGATAAAGAGAGGACTCCACATAGTTTACAAAAAGCTACGACAATTTAAGACATGGGTAGAAATGTGTTATGGATTTACACGACATTGTATAACAATAAGGTCGAGTTTTAGTCGCACATGATCGAGGTGGAAGGTAATATTATTGACCAACCCATTGCTATTTTAATTGATTTAGGAGCTAGTCATAGTTATTTAGATCCTAAGATGGTGGAAAGATTCCATTTGCCGAGGAGCAAGCTTGGAAAACCTTGGTTGGTGCAGTTAGCTACATGATCAAAAAGGAAAATTAATGAGATGTTTAAGGCATGTCCAATGGAGATGAATGCACTGTGCACAAAGGTTGATTTGAATATTATACCTTTGGTCTAGTATGATTGCCTCATTGGTATGGATTGGTTGGACGAGCATCATGTTGTCTTAGACTATTATAATAAGGCATTTACTTATTTGGATGAGTAAGGTAATATGAGATCAATTCAAAGAATTCCAAGAGTTGTGACTATCAAAGAAGTTTCAGTATTACAGCTGAAGAAAAACTACAGGAAAGGATGTCAAGTATTTGTAGCGCACATGGAAGAGGCACCTAAGGATAAAGTGCAAAGTGTGGAAGATTGCCCAGTGCAAAAAGAGTTCGAGGATGTCTTTAAAGAGATACCTGGATTGCCTTGGAAATGAGATATTGACTTCTCTATAAATCTCATGATGGGAACAACACTTGAATCCAAGACTCCTTATAGGATGAGTATGCCATAGCTGAAGCAGTTGTAGATGCAACGTGAAGAGCTTCTGAAGAAGGGGTATATATGCCCAAATGTGTCCGCTTGGGGTGCCCCAATTTTGTTCGTGAAGAATAAGGATGGTACATTGAGACTTGGTATCGACTTAAGGCAGTTGAACAAGATGATAATGAAGAACAAGTATCCTTTGCCCATGATAGATGACATGTTTGATCAACTGAGAGGCATACAAATATTTTCCAAGTTTTATCTCAGATTTGGTTATCACCAAGTGAGAATAAAAGAGGAAGACATCAATAAGACTCCCTTCCGAATGAGGTATGGTCACTATGAGTTTACAGTGGTGCCATTTGGGTTGTCAAATGCACCAACTATCTTCAAGTGTTTAATGAATGGAGTTTTTAAAAGTTATTTGGATAAGTTTGTCGTTGTATTTTTGGATGACATTCTTATTTACTCGAAGTCTAAGGAAGAGAATGAGCAACACTTGAGGATGGTGTTGCAGGTATTGAGGGAGCATCAACTTTATGCAAAGTTGAGCAAGTGTTCATTTAATTAGTGGCAGATTCATTACTTGGGTCATATCATTTCAGAAGAAGGAATAGTTGTGGAACCAACGAAGATAAAATCCATTGAGGAATGGTCAATGCCAATAAATGTCACATAAGTGAGATCCTTTATGGGACTAGCAGGGTACTACAAAAGGTTTATTGAAGGATTCTGACATATTGCGCATCCAATTACATCTTTGCAAAAGAGAGGTGCACAATTTGAGTGGACTCCGTATTGCACAAGGAGTTTTCAACACTTGAAGAGTTTGTTATCAAGTGCACTAATTTTGAGGATTGTTGATCCGAATGAAGAGTTCGTTGTGTATGAAAATGCATGCAAGGAAGGACTTGGGGGAGTCCTAAGTCAGAATGGACATGTGGTATTGTATGATTCAAGGAAGTTGAAGGAGCACGAAAGGTTCTATGCTACGCATGACTTGGAATTGGCAACCATAGCGCATGCTTTGAAGATATGGTGACATTATCTCATGCGTAAAACATTTGAGTTGAGAACAAACCATTATGGTCTAAAGTATTTGTTTTGACAACCAAGTTTGAATGCCAAACAAAGCAAGTGGTTAGAGTTCCTCATTGAGTATAACTTTGACATAAATCATATCAGAGGAAAAGAGAACAAAGTGGTTGACGTGCTCAACAGAAGGGTGCATGAGATGCATGTACTAGAAAATTTTGCGTGACAAAATTTTGGAAGTTTCCAAATCAGATCTACACTACGAGGATATAAAGGTGACCTTATAGCAAGGTATGTCGCAACAAAAGTTGGAAGGATATGAGCTAAGAGAGAATGGGATCCTCTTGTATAGACTCAGAGTCTATGTGCCGAATGATTAGAAGTTGAAGAGCCTGATTTCGTCAGAGATTGATAAGGTTCCTTATGCTGGACATCCAGGTTATTAGAAGACAATTGTCGTAGTCAAGAAGCAATACTTTTGGCCAGGTGTGAAAAATTAAGTTGCGGATTTTATTGCTAGATGTCTTGAATGTTAGAAGGTCAAGGCTAAGCACAAACATTCAGCTGGTTTGTTGAAGTCTTTGCCCATTCCTAAGTGGAAGTGGGAAGTTGTGACCACAAACTTCATAAATAAGTTGCCTAGGACTGCTAAGCAACATGATTCTATTATGGTGGTGGTTGACAAGATTACTAAAGCTGCCCATTTTATTCCAGTGAAGTCAACACACAAGGGAACCGACATTGTTGAGATATACATGCGAGAAATTACCAAGCTGCATGGTGTTCCTAAGATGATTGTGTCTGACTGAGATTCCAAGTTCACTTGGAACTTTTTGAAAGGGTTATTCAAAGGATTTGGAACAAGTTTGAATTTTAGCATAACATATCACCTTGAGACAGATGGTCAAACCGAAAGGGTAAATCAGGTGATTGAAGACATGTTCAGGATGTACGTCATGGATAAGCCATCGAAATGGGAAGACTACTTGCATTTCATAGTGTTTGCTTACAACAATGGGTATCATGCATGTTTAAAGATAAGCCCATTTGAAGCACTTTATGGTAGAAAGTGAAACATGCCAGTGAGTTGGCATAACCCAACAAATCATGCAGTAGTTGGGTCATATTTTCTCTGCAAAATGGAGGAGCAGATGGTAAGGATAATGCATAATCTAAAGGCTACCCAGGACAAGAAGAAAAGTTGCGGAGATAAATGCATAACCCACAGAGAGTTTAAAGTGGGTGATCACATGTTTTTGAAAGTGAAGGCTAGGCACAACTCCCTGAAGTTGGGAAAATGTTTTAAGTTAGTGATGCACTATTGTGGGCCATTTAAAACTCTTGAAAGGATTGGTTATGTCACTCATATGCTTGCATTACCTGCGTCCTTATGTATTCATAATGTTTTCCATGTGTCATTACTTAAGAAGTATGCACCTGATGTTAATCATGTCATTGATTGGAATGTGATTCAGGTGGATCTAGAAGGCGTATTTCAAGTGCGACTGGTTTTCATATTGGATCAGAAAGTCAAGTAGCTCCGGAATCGAGTCATGGAGCTGGTAAAGATCCACTAGACTTGGTACGGTCCCGAGGATGAAACCTGGGAGCACGAGGATGCTATGCCAGTAGAGTATCCTCATCTTTTTGAAAATGTTTGAAGTTTTGTATGTACATGTGTATATGATGCACCAAGGACAATGCATAAATAAGAGCGAGGGGAATGTAATGTCCCTGATCCAGAGCCCTTTGTAATTGTACATATAGGTTGATGAGCCATTGGAACCAAGTATAAATGTAATGTACATTTAGGCTGGTGAGCCGTTTGAACCAAGTATAAATGTAATGTGCATTTAGGTCGGTGAGCCGTTGGCACCCACTTTTGGTGTTGTGTGCACCTGAGTAGTGGGAGGAGAAGTGTTATCAAAGAAAAGGGTGCACACATTTTGTGTGTTACGTGCACTTGGGTGAGTGCGCACATTGCATTGTGTTGTGCGCACTTGGGTTAGTGCGCGAGAATGACTAGATATGTATGGAAGTTGGAGAGCCTATGTGATTATGAGGCTAGTGAGTCCAGACAGATAGGCCAGTGCGCCTTTCCATGTAAATATAATAATGATTATTAATATGATATTGCATCGTTGTGCGTATTCAGACTTAGACGAAAGAGATGGGGGGTGACTCCACTGGAAAAAGGGAAAAGGAGGTGATTCGTAAGTCTCGGGGAATATTTTAATAATATTTCTGAAAAAAGTTTAATGTTATGGATATGTTTTTATCCTAAGTTCCCGAGGGTAGGGAATGGGTCACCAAGTGGCTTAAAGCTGCTTTTGGAGGTGACAAGTCTCAAGTGGAAGGCATGAAATATATATTGTTGGCCTTACTGTATTTTGGGGGGGATGGCATTGCTATGTATGGGTAGGATCTCATGAGGAGAAGGGGGGTCAGACTGTATGGAAAATACGATTATTACCTTATCTGCTGAGATAATCTTGTAAGGTGTTGTGGGGATGTAACCAGAGTTCTACTATTGAGGAGTCGACTTGATAGACTGTGAGCAGTCTCTCTAGTTGAGAGACTGATTATTGTGGAGTGGTTTTCAGACCCGTGGACATACTCTCCACGTGAGACTTTTGCCAAGAGTTGTTCCCTGACGCGTTGAACATTAGTCACATGGCTCAAAGACTTCCTGTCTGGCCTGTTGCTGGTAACTCTGGGAAGGGAATTGGGGCAACCGAAGGACTATGGAGCAGAGAAGGGGCACACTTCCATGGGTGTGACAGGTGCATGGGGAATGAGGGTATGTGGGCTAGTTGTAGCAACGAAACTTAGGACTGAGCAATTATGTTGAGTTTAAGAACATAGCTTGTCGTTAGGAACCCTTTTTCCCTGGTGGAGTTAAGCCCTAGCTCGAGGGTGACCTGTTGCTGAAAGCTTATGAGCAACAAATTCTATGGTTGGGAGGAACGTCTAAGTTAAGGCTACAATTGGTGACTTTTAATCAAAACATAAGTGTTCTTTATGTGCTTGTCTTGTTTACTGTGTCCATATTTGTCTATGTTTGATATGGATTAATTCTTGTATGTAGTTGCATATAAGAATTGTTTCTATTCTATTTAATACAACTTGTACATGTAAATATCATGTTTATAGCCTATATATTTGTAGTTGTGCATGAGTATGTCAATTGATGGTAGCTTTGATTGTTAAGTTAAATTGGTGACGAGTCTTCAAGAAGAGGATTGGGTAGCTAGGTGTGTAGGAAAGTATCTTGCATGCATAGGAGGCTGGAATTCGTGTGTGCGTTCAAGGAAATAGACTTCGCGCACAACGAAATTAGAATTGACGCATGATGCTAAGATGGTTGTGCGCAGAGTTTTACTCCGTGGTCAGTATATTGTTGTGTGCAATTGTTTGATTTAATTTTGTTGATTAAGGTTGTGTTAAAAAGAGAATGTTGCTTCCACTGCTATAAGTTGTGTGGTGTGCCTCAAGCTTGGGCTAAGCACGTTACCTCAAGTGATATTGTGCGAACATGTGTGTAGAGTAGAAACTGTGCATTGAATTTTTAGAGTCGGTATGTTGGGGTTGTTACAGTTTGGTTGATTTAGAGCTACAAAAGTTGAGGTGGTGTGACATGGCCCAACCTAGGGTGGTTGGAGACGTTACAAGATATTTGTTGGAAGGGAGGAATTAAGGCATCCTCCATCATCCAACACGAGGGTTAGCAGAAGGCCAAAAATTGGAAGGACTCAGACGAACGTACTATAAGGACCACACAAAGGTACGACTCCGACACACACCAGATGGAATAGCACACGACAAAGACTCTCTGAATAGTAGCCAATGATAAAGACTATTGACAAAGACGAGTAATCCACCAATGGGGTCAAATGGAAACCAAGGTACCACAGAAATCCCTATGTGTGATGATTGTTGTTGACGTTGAACACAAGGGAAACCCCTCAGTCAACGACCAAGGATGGTTTTTCATTTGTTGAGTGCAAGGTCACCTATTAATGATGGAAATAGGCCCAAGGTGTAACTCTAGGTCATACTCTTAGAGTAATGTATCAATGTTGATAAGAGCAGACCCACCAACAAGAAGGCAATGGGGCCTTTCTATACTAGCACGAGCGAGATACAAAGATACTTGTGATGATGAGATGTACTTGACTGACATAGGAAGGTCATCTTGAAAGGTCAGAGACTTTCTGCAGAATGTCCTACTCGGGATGAAACTTCCCTTGAACAAAAGCATGACACATTATGTGACTTAAACAATGGGGATTCTAAACTGGGATACATTTTTGATACAAGAGGCATCAACAAATGCTCCAAATGGTTAGACGAATAACCAACCAGAGGAGATTATTCTAAAAAATGAGAAAAGTCTCCTAAAGCCATACTAAACCCAAAATATTGAGACATTGACTCGAAGATTGTGCTTTTTTCAAGGGCAACAAGATTGCTGTCAACATAAGAGATATATGTTTTCCCCCATTCTTTTTATTTTTTGTCTTTTTCATATTATTAAATCCTAAAAAGAATAAAATAATGCTATAGCACAATGGAGGAAATGAGTGTCATGAGCAAGAAAACTAGTTCCAAAGTGCAAGGAACATACCTATGCTCAATGCAAGCAAGCATGTGCGGGATACAGACACTTAGGGGATGTTTCCTCCATGGTTAAGGTGTCGAGTCACAAAGGCACAAATTGCAAGGCTAACAACTGGTAGGAATGCATAAGCAATTGGTTCAAGGATGGAAAGTTGAAGCCGACATTAGGACTAGAAGCGCGAGTGGTTAATATGCAATGCAATTACAACTCAACAAAATTTGGAAGCCCCGTAGGTAGGTTAGCCAACAAGAAATTGAGAGGAAGTCATGAGGCCTCAACGCAAAGACATGGCGGGACTAAACAGGGATTCTGAGCCTACTGGAACAACAACAACATGGATGTGAAAAATTCCAGTGAGGTACTCACTAGAACACCCATGGAGTGGTAAGATCTATCATTCATAATGACACCTTTAAAGCAACTTGAAGGTATGATGTAAAAAACAAATTGGGTGGATCCTATGGCAGACATGTGAATGATACAGAGAAATGTATTATGCAGGTGAAAATGACCTACTCTACATGCCAGTAAAAAAAACACAGTACATGTTGAAGAATCTGAAAAGTGCTGACATAAGTAGCAACATATGTTAGAGGGAGTCCCATAGGTAATGGCCAAAAAAAATGGAGAATAAGATATGTAGATTCAATGCAAAGTCATGGTGGGACTAGACATGAATCCCAAGCTTGTTAAAGTATTTTAGCATGAGTGCCAAACTACGAACAAGGTTCCAACCAAGGCACCCATGAACGGTAGGCTCTACCACATGAATTACGACACTTCTAAAAAAATAAGAAGGTTTCGTGTCGCAACTCAGTGGGGTCGATCCTAAGGAAAAATGAAACAAAAAATGGATGATGCAAAAATGTATGGAGGGGAAAATATAATCTATATGCCAGTTTCGATATCATTACCTGTTAGAACGAATTGACATGGAAGAAAAGGTACCAAATAAAAATGTCTTCAAAGTCCTGTATATAAGACCAAAAACACTTACCTCGAAGTTAATAAGTCCAATATAGAAACCTATGATAAAAACATATGCTAAGGGATACAAAACTTGAAAATAAGAAACCCTAAAAGTACACTATGTACAAAGGACCGCACAACCTTGCTGCTTATGCATAGTAGTTCTCCAGGTAGAGCCCATTGTTAGGCTTAGGCCAAGGGTTTCTTTGGTAACAAACCTGTAAAGTTTCCAGGTCAGGAAGATGTCAAAAATCCGTAATCATAGGTTCAAGGATAGCCTCATCTGAAGAAAACTCAACATCCATGAAACCAGGGCTCGAAAACTCACATATACTAGGGCTTGAGGTCTTACAAACAACAAGATATGACTCAAGAGGAAAAACATAATCCCTCGAAACAAAAGGGGGAAGTGAAGGATCACATGCCCCCATTAGATACACCACCTGATCAATTGTTGA
This sequence comes from Picea engelmannii, assembly GCA_009831015.1. Taxonomy (NCBI): domain Eukaryota; kingdom Viridiplantae; phylum Streptophyta; class Pinopsida; order Pinales; family Pinaceae; genus Picea; species Picea engelmannii. Next base: position 331,701 of record ML780848.1, read on the forward strand.
GACCTTGTCCCAATAAGGAAAACATGACTGTAAAGATTCCTTCTTAGAAACAATTAAACACTGAGGATAAGACACCACATAATTCACCCATGGTAGGGAAGAGTCTACTCGAACACTAGGAACATGTAAAGGGGAAACCTGAGCTAGAATTGAATTAGGATGGTGATTATCGGATGAAAACTGATCAATAGTGACAATGCTTTCGTTGTGAGGGAAATGCATCACACGAAAAAGCATAAACACCACAACATTCATAGAATAAACATAATCACACCCAAGAAGCATATTAAAGTCTAAATGACTTGGCACCACTGATGGATCAATTAGAACAGTCTTCCCACCTAAGGTAATATGCAACTGAGGATGAATCCCTAAACATTCACGAGGTCTTCTGTTGAAATCCAACAACTCACTGGTAGTTGACACAAGCTTGGGAGAACCCAACGCTTGCCAAGCTAAGGAGGATAAAATACTTGTAGAGGATCCTTCATCTACAATACATCGACAAACGCCTTTCAGCATAGATTCAACCAAAACCTTTATTTGAAAAGGTATAGAAGAAGGAATGTGAGGCTCTACAAGATCATTCCAATCAAAAGAAACCACCCTAGGACTTGGAGGGATCATACTTGAAGAGAGTGGAATGCCCTCTTGTTTAGAAGGTATTGAACTGGAAATGCTAAAGACATAGTCGAAAGATGCATCACTCCCTGAAAGAAGAGTGGGATCGACCGAAGATTGCATCGACTTGATCACTTTGGAAGAATGATCAATCTCTAAGAGAAGAGTGGGATCGACTGAAGATTGCATCGATATGACCACTTCCTCAACCAATGGTTGAATAGGATGTGAGACAACATTGTCAAGAGATGCAGCGCCCCCCAAAATAAGAGTGGTATAGGTCGAATATGGGATCAACATGATCACTTCATCAACCAATGATTGATTAGATTGTTGGGAATCCAAAGACAAAATAGAACTAGAAGAGCCTTCAAACAAGGACCATGCTCTTCATACCACGACAATAACAGGGCACAAACAAGTAAGGTGATTTCCTCTACAAATATTAGAAGGGAACTTAGGTTTACATCCTACACGTTTAGGCTTCTAAACCGTATCAATGCCCCCAACATGACTTGCAATGACCAATGACATTCTCCCAACATGACTTGCAGAGGCTACTAGCCGATCTACTACATGACTTGCAGAGGTTGGTGACATTTTTCAAGTATGACTAGCAGTGACGAGACTTGTGCCCCCAACATGACTTGCAACAATTGTATTCAACACGACTCAAAAAGGTTGGTGACTTTACTCCAGTATGACTAACAGTGACTGGACTTTTGCTCCAAGCATGACTCGCAGAGGTTGGTTGCTTTCCCCCATCATGACTGGCAGTGGTTGGAAACACGTCTCCAACATGATTAACAGAGGTTGGTGATAGGACTCCAACATGACTCGCAGAGGTTGGTGACTCAACGCCAGTATGACTAGCAATGACTGGACTTTTACTTACAGCAAGACTTGCAAAGGCTGGTTACTTGCCCCCAACATGACTGACAAAGGCTGGTGACAGGTCCCCAAGATGACTAGCAGAGGTTGGTGAACTCTTTTTCTCACTAATAGATAGACTTTCACCAGAAGAGGGAGAACGATAAGGATTATACTTTGTGGATACAAAAGGTAAAGGATCAACATCGATACGATTCCCAAGACATAAATTGCTTTTTTGAGAAGCATCAAGAGCATTTGGGACATTCATAGTGGTCCACAACCAAATCGGTAGTCCTACATTCAACCTAGGAATGTTCAAAGTGGTCATCAAGGGGGCACCAACGTTTCCAAAGAACGAAAAATAACAAGAATCCCCTTTGGAAAGGGTCCCTTGGTTGGTATCCTCAAGAACATTGGAAAAATCATTCTTATGCACAGGTTTGTCCCTTGCAAGATTGTTCATGTCCATAAAAGTCTCACACACTAACTTTGATGAACTAGTAGTATAAAAACCCACACCTTCTAGGAGGCGACTCCACACTTTCAAGTGAAATACCATGGGTCCTTCCTAACCAGTGGAGCAATTGGTCGAACACCTTGAATTAACGATCCAAAAGCGATGATACTAAAACAACCAAAGGCTAACAATACAAAGTAGCACTCCACTAAAAAGTCTTAAGAGAAATGTTGCAAGCAAACAACTTTTCCAAATCTTCAGTCGAAGTGGATAAGGTTCTGAGTCCAAAGCAATGAAAAAGTGGAAAGGGACCTTCCAGATGGAGGCACGAATTGATTAAGTCTCGTGGACGATGAACGAAGGAGTGAGAAGCAGTTATCCCTAACTCCACTATCTAACCTTATCCGGTGCAAGTAGCCATGCTTTATGGGGCACCCTCCAACAATACTGAAAAGTGTAATACAAAATCTGCCCCAGGTACCACGACAAACCCCTGAAGTTACCTCTAAGATCCCTAGGAAAATAAACTGGGGTTACCAATTCACAGTCAATGTCCGAGGGGTATAGTTTCACGATCGGGATCAAATGTATGGGTAGGGTAACTGAGCCTGGAACTCTTCTAGAGGAATGCCGCCATATGGGTTAGTATCACTTCAGGAAAAACCCCCAATATACGATCTCTCCACTAAGCTTAGTTAATCTTTGGAGGGGATATCTCCTCGGCTCTCCTTTACATGACCTTATGTTTGACTCCTATGTTAGAGGAGCTTCTCGACTATACTTATACGACAATTGGATTTGACACCCAACTCAAACTCCTATGTTTGTTCAATGGCCTTGGAGAGTTATCTCTCCAATCCTAATCCAAGACCCTAACCCTAAACTTGTTTGTGAAGCCTAGAAACAAAGTCTAGTACATTTAAAGTTTGGTGTTCGATTTAGTGGTTGTTCTTTACTCAAAGGATATGGAAGTGCAACTCATGTTGTTTCAGACTCTTACAAAATGAAACTTATAAGAACAATGACAAAGAAAACTTTACATTAATTCGTCAATCAAAAAGAGTTTCAAAAAAGAAAATGCATGAACAATCCTTCAAACATTGAAATGCAAATTTTTCCTATGCTAGTATCCCTTTTTTTTTGAATGCAGGTTTTCGTAGTTAGTCATCATGCTAGAGAAACTTTTGGATCAAAACAACTTGTGGAGTTTTGAAAGATGATAAGTTGTGAGAGAGTGTTGAGATTTATAAATATAGCAGAGTGATAGTGCTAGTTGTTAACAAATTGAGAGTATCCGTTGGTTTTAGGTAAGCAATAACAGTAAAAAAAAATAGGCAAAAATAATAAAATAATAGTTCAAGTATTAAATGAGGTTAGGTTATAGTGGTGGTAGAATATTAAAGTAAACATTAAGCATAGTAAAATGAAGCGAGGTTCTAATGGTTGGGGGCTACAACTAGGGTTTCCCTAACTGTAGCTCGGGCCACAGGTTCACCGCTCATCCTGCTTTAGATGTCACATTCCCCCCTAGCAGGCTCATATTGGACATAAGTTTTTCTTCCTGGTAGTGGTCATGCTCTCCAGTGGAGTGGATGTGAGTTAATTACATATTTTTGCATCGAGGATTAGCTTCCCTTGGTGCAGATCTAGTCGGTTTTTTTTCCTGTGCGCGATATTGTTTGTGGATGTTGTCGTTAGATCTAGATAGAGCCTTTTCCAGCCTGCAGGGTGTCTGTCTCTGGATGTCGCTGCCTTTTGCTCACAGTTTTTTTAGTGAGGTTCTGTTTGGTGGTCGGTCTCTGGTGCAAATCTTTTTTTTCTAAGGTTTGAAGCCAAGCCCATGGGCTCACCGACAGGGGTGTTGTCCAATGCTTTTTTTATATGGAAGATTAATCTCATATATGTGTCTTTTGGTACATGATTCGTGGTTTGTGGGTGGGTGGTCTTTTTTCTTCAACCTTTAGTGTGTGTGGGAGTTTTAAGAAGTTTTCTGTGGGGTTGGAACTCACCAATCCAACCCAACTAGTATGTTTAGGGCTTGATGCAATGATAAGCTATTCTTAGGAATCTTGGTGGTTAGGGATCCCTGCGCCCCCCTTGGGTCTTTTTTTTGGAGTGGAAGCTGGGGTTTCTGATTGGGGTTGTGAAATTTTGAGGTCCTTCTTTTTCGGGCGTGCAGTGTTGATCTTTTGATGCGGGGTCAAAATTTTGAGGTCCGTACGGGGCGTGCAGTTTTTGGATTCTCCGTGGATATTGGTTCTCCTGTTGTCCCTCTGGATTTGTATTTCGAGGGGTTTCTTTGTCACTCTGGCCTGATCCGTCTAGGTTCTCTTTATGTTTTGCTCCTGCCATTTTCTTGGCTGATTTTTGGTGGTTATTCTACTTGTAGACTTCATACTTCTGGGGCCACTTTGTGAGGGCCTTTTTTGCTGCATTTCTACTTCGGCGGTTTCACGACCTTTGAGAAATTTGTTTCTTTATGGCTCTTTAGCCTTGGACCTTTCGGGGTTTCCATCCCTCTCCAAGTATGAGTCGTGCTAAATGCACCTATAGAATGTAATTTGGTTCTCTATGGATGAATAAAATTATGCTTTTTTCTATGGAAAAAAAAGAAAGTAAAATGAAGCCAAAGTAATTAAATGATTAAAGAGAGTTAAAAAAATTTATAAGAAAAAGAGTTTAGTGATATAAGAGGTCAATGGAGGAAGATTAAAATACATTAAATAAATCAAAGTAGAGAAATGGTGGTGAAAGAATGTGAAAAGAGGAGGAATTATCGATTGAACTATTCAATTAGGAAAAATAAAAAACAAAAAGTGATATGAAAGGGAGCGAGAAAATAATTATGGAGAGAATTGTTTTTCAAAGTCAAGGCTATTAAAAAGAGAGATAAATTAGACAAGGTTAAGTGATTAAAGGGAGAGAAAAGAAAACAAATAGAGACGAGTTTAATAAAAATATATAAAGTTGTGGGGTGTAATAGGTGAAGAGAGTGAGGGAAATAAAGGTGATAAGATTGAGAAGAGTGAAAGAATAAGAGATTAGGATTAGGGCGTGATTAAAGGATACATGGGACAAAGTAAAGAGAAATGGTGGAAACCTGATTTGGAAGGAGAAAAGAGGAGGAACATGTAGGAACTGGGAAGAGATTAGTCAACCAAGAAGGAGAGAGGGGAAGGGAGTCTCAAAGCTGAAGGTGTAATGGTTAAGGTGAAAAATAATAGGTTTCCATGAATGACTAAGCTTATAGCCATCTTCACAGTTACAATTGTTAGGGTGTTTTTTGATTTCAAGTGATTCTCGAACGAGACAAAAATAATAATGAGGGGATGGGGCTAGGATTTTGGTTTGGTCAAAGCAAATGAGTTGCTTGGAATTGAATGAGTGTTCGACGATAACTGATTTTGAGAATTGGTTACGGGCAATGTCAATTATATTCTTTAATCCTAGCTTTAAAGGTTCTTCCAATTTGGCCTATGTAAGATTTTCCACAGGAGCAAGGAATCAGGTAGACTTTGAGTCCAAGCATTGGGTCTGCTTTGTATTTGCCTGTTCTAAACAGTTGTTTGAAGGTTTTGTGAGGTTTGAACACATTATTAATATTCTTCCTGGCTAGGAGTTTTGCGATGTGATTGGTGGTTCCTTGGATATAGGGAAGAGAGAGGAGGGAACGACGAGAAGAGGTAGGGGGGGAGGATTTTGGTTTGGGTTTGTTAGCTGAGTGAAAGGCTTGGTTAATTTGGGAGAGAGAGTAAACATTGGACATGACAGATTTGGTTAAATGGGGCCTTTCACCCGCGAGGGATTGAGGGTTTTATATGCAGATGGCGTGAGTGATCAGGGTTTTAAGGACCGCAGTTTTTAAACATTGGACATTTCAAAACTCCACACACAATTTTGATCCAGAAGTTTCTCTAGTATAATATATTTTTCTTTTTCAAATAACAATGCAAACAATGCAAAGAAAGAAAGAGACCTAACTAGCAAAATACTAGGTTTTTTTATTTTCTTTTTCTTTCCACCAAACCAGGCAACATGCCTAAAGACTTTACTGCTAGTAAGCACATTCTTTTCTTGAAAAGTTTAGAGATAAGGGAACTAGAGAAGAATGACCAACAAATAAGCAATTTTGTCTTTTCTGTTACTAAAAGAAATGAAATGCAAATGAGATGTGATTTTCCTTTTTCTTTTATGAACAAAGGGAAGAAGGTAAAGAGGAAGAAAACAAACAGTCAAGAATCACTGAAACACAACAATCAAACTGGAAACTCAGCCCAACCACACACGATTGACCTTTCAATCCACCTAAAGAACCTTATAACCAAAAGCAAGATCTTTTAGATGATTTCAAAGTTTTCAAAGAGTTAACACAACAATCAAAAGCAAAAGCAAAGCCAGAAGGCTCATATTATACTAAAGAACCAAACCATACCCTCCCATAACTGAGAGAAAGGCTTAAAAACAAGTTTCTTACACAGATATGTGACGGTGTACACTAGTACTAGCGGACATCAACGGGTCATACAAGGGTGAATCACAGATATCCACAACTCATAAAGGGACAAAGCGCGGATGGATCAATAAAACTTGAAAAAGAAAAAAGCCAATCTAGAAGGAGACTTCCAGAAACCTAGAAAAAGTTTCTACTTGGCAGATGCTTTGAAAGAAAAGCTCAAAAAACAAGAAACTCACAACAATCAAGACAACACAAGAAAATCTCAGACCAACCCAAACTAGGAGAAAGATACTGAGTATGGTCACCAATTCTGTTTATGGGATTTTTCCCTTTGACTTGGGTCATGTCACAACATAATCTGACCGTATTCAAAAGAAAAACCCTACCCTCACACATACAAATTGGTAATCAAATAACTACTTTTGGAAGATAGAAGATAAGAGGTCACACCTTGTATCCTATTGTTTGACGTTGCTCCTCACTTTCGACCTTTGATTCACTCCTGATCTCTGTCGATATCAACCTACAAAGGGAGATCTAGTCTATGCTGCCACTAGGTAGTTATGAAAACAAGTCATACATGTAATAAGCAAATTCAGATATGTAAAACAAGTAAGCATATGCAAATAGATTGAACAATATTACACAAATATGGAGGGAAAGAGAACCGTTTTATTGAAAACAATATAAGTAGGTAGTTACAACCTTACTCTAACTGTCGTGATTGCCTTGAAGCCAACTGCCTAGGTTCCTCCATTGGTCCTTCAAGCGTCAACTCTTCAGGATGACTCTTCCTTGGATGACCCAAAAGGGACAACAACACAACTTACATTCATATATAGGGGAGGAGGGAATGCTGGAAAATGAGTTTCTAGAACATGGATGCTACTCAGAGGATCATGGAATCAGGGAAGATTGCAAAAATGTCAGCATAATCTTGCACCAAGGATGTCCTCCTCACCCGTGCCCTCATAGGTACTTTTATATTATCCTCAAGAGGTTGAGGTGGTTGAATTCCATTGTGTACGGGCCAAGGGAAGTTTGGGAACGAGCCCGCCCAAAAATGTGGAATATTTTTATTTTTTCATATTTTTTTGGGCATTCGTGAGTTGCAAACTAGCAAGGCGTGGAGATCCGCAGTTTTCACATCAGTGATTCGTAGATGGCAAAAAAAATGTTTTTTTTTAGGTGATTTTGATGAAAGAGGATGGGATTTAAGTTTGCAAGCCAGGGAAAAGGACTAAGCCATCTCACAAACGCAATTGATGTGGCAATTTGTGGTATAACAATCATAGGCTTCACACTTCATCCTTGAATTTATTGGGCCATGTATCTTCTATATGCTTCATGGCTATTGAATCTGTTGGGATTCACATAACTCCTTGCTCGCTTCTATTTGAGGCATGCTACCCCTGCAACATGGCTAATTGTTTGTAATGAAAGAGACTTTGAATCCTTGGAATTATACACTTGTGCCTCAATATATTATGAGGAGGACCATGTGCCTTACCCTTTTTATTTATTTATGGTATCTATCATGCCCACATTCTGGACATATCTCTTTGTCTGCATATTCATTTATGTATATAATACAATCATTCAGACATGTGTGGTATGCTATGTACTTAACACCCAACATTTTCAACATTTGCTTTGCCTTTGCGCAACTATCGGGAAAGATATTATCACTCGGAAGCAGCTTAACTTCGAGTAACCTACAATTAGTGGGTAATAGAAACGTACACTTTCATAAGAATGAATAAAATCAACCCTTTTTTTCCTTCATTGTGTGACAAGATTTCTTAAAAAAATAGGGGACTTAATGGCTAGTTACCTCAAAAGTGCCTAGAAACATGTGTGTAACATACCATACATTGCTTTCAAGTTGTGTAATAATATTGTTGTCCTTAGATGGGTAGACCTTGACCCTTGTACTCGACCAAAGAGAGGGGTGGTGGAAGCAGATTTCAGGCTTTCAAAGAAGGTATCTACCACATCAACATCATCACCTAGTTCATTTTGCCAGAATGCATTTGACAACATTCCCTCCATGACTTGGGTATCCTGCACGAAATCATCCATACCAACCTCTATATCATTGACTTTGCGGCCAACATGTGAAGAAATAATGTTACTATAGAAGTTTTGAATTGGTGACTTAGGACGTAGTGGGAATTGAATAGGTGGTTGTTTCCACCATTCTCGATATGCTTCCTTTTCGAGTTGTTTTTGTTTAGCAACAAAATCATGACTTGACATCGTAGTGGGTTGAAACGGTAGATGATGGACACGTCGCTCGTCATCATAATCCTTATTGTAAAAATATTGAACATTACATCAATAATATTAGTAACACAATGCATTTAATATGTTCAAACATTATACCAAACACTTTTTAGAAGCATGGACATTTTTGCCCCAATAATAAACATGCAACCAACCGGTTTATAAAACAAATGTTGAACTAAGCAATACATTTACATTAGTTCCATTGAAAATCCAAAAATACATTTACTTAAACATTTTTTTCTTACACCCTATGGGGTTATCTACATAAAAGAGATCTAATTCATGGTGTAATACCGTTGACAATGGCATGTTACGATTGGTGGGGTAAAGCAACTATCCATTTTTATAAAACATCTACTTGTAGTATCTTTCTCATGATAAAAGCTTGCATAATTTTGGGACTACTAGAATATCTTAAGCATCAGAACTCGATCATGAATCTCGATCTTGCAAAATTCAATGAACAATTATTCAACTGCACCTTACATAACACAAATTCAATGAGATAAATGAATTATCAATAAATTCTAGACGTATTGCAATCGACGCGAGAGAACTTGAAGTACTTCCAACGATATGAAATGAGTTGGAATCTGAAGAATTGATCATTTGATATTATAATTCGTTTTTTCCTGCATTTGAGCCAAAATTGTCATCGGGGGAAGCATAAAACAATTTAACTTTAAACATAATTTTGAATAACTTTTATACTTAACGATGCACTTAATCATATAAAGACACAACAATGCATATGGATAAATCAAATGTACCAGTGGGTTTAATTGAGGGAAGCAACGAAGACTGACCTATGTTATTGCCTCTACAAAGCAAAACCTCCGCAAATTTAAATGTGGATGTTTGCATTTGCATTTTGCAAGTTAAATTATTTCATAGTGTGTCATTACTTACACTTCACACCGGTGCATTTCTAATTGTATAATGCACCGAATGAAGCAAGTCCAAAAAATGACACACGCTTACTATCAATGCATTGGAATTTATTACGAAAATAAATCGGTGCATTATACATACAGATCGCACTGGTGCGCTACTAATTGTATAGCGCACCGAAAATGTAAGTTTTAAAAAAAAATAGCACACGCGTTTATCATCAATGCACCGAAATATATAATGAAAAAATAAGCGGGAATTCCAATTTGCGTGTTTATAAAGGAAAACCATATTCATTCTTTTATTTCTTTACCAAAATTTAGAAGGGAGATTTGTGTAACAAAGATTTATCAACAAAGACTTCGGAGCGGGTGGATTTTTTTTTAAGAGCCAAATTAGAGGGTGATTACTGTAGATCACATAGAAATTTGCAGAGGAGGAATTTCAAGTATATGATTTCATTCTAATAATTATCTTAATATTTCCCCTATTTGATTCAAACAATTTTTAGTGCATTCTCAAACAAGAAAAATGGTTTCATAGTTACCTTCAGTATTGGAAGCCCTAATTTCCACACTTGTTTTTGCTTTCTCTTTCTATATTTCACAATGATAATTTTTTAGGACATTTGTTTTTATAGGGTTTGTTTATTTATATATGGGTGTTTCTTATTCATTGCAATGAAACCACTCATTGCATTGGATCCCAAACCGTCTTCTCGTTGTCTCTTTTTTTTGAACACCTTCGTGGTTATCGGTGTGCTCTGTGCACAGTAAGAGCACTGGTTCATATTTGTGTGTCAACAACACCGCTTAACTTAAATTAGAAATAATATTAAAAAAAAAAAGTCACGGTCGACGATGAGCATTGTACCTAGATAAGCATTAGGGACATTATTTTACGAACAGATCGCACCGGTGCGCTACTAATTATATAGCGCACCGAAAATGTAAGTTTTAAAAAAAATAGCACATGTGTTTATCATCAATGCATCGAAATATATAATGAAAAAATAAGCGGGAATTCCAGTTTGCGTGTTTATAAAGGAAAACCATATTCATTCTTTTATTTCTTTACCAAAATTTAGAAGGGAGATTTGTGCAACAAAGATTTATCAGCAAAGACTTCAGAGCGGGTGGATTTGTTTTTAAGAACCAAATTCGAGGGTGATTACTGTAGATCACATAGAAATTTGCAGAGGAGGAATTTCAAGTATATGATTTCATTCTAATAATTATCTTAATATTTCCCCTATTTGATTCAAACAATTTTTAGTGCATTCCCAAATAAGAAAAAGGGTTTCATAGTTACCTTCAGTATTGGAAGCCCTAATTTCCACACTTGTTTTTGCTTTCTCTTTCTATATTTCACAAGGATAATTTTTTAAGACAATTTTTTTTATAGGGTTTGTTTATTTATACATGGGTGTTTCTTATTCATTGCAATGAAACCACTCATTACATTGGATCCCAAACCGTCTTCTCGATATCTTTTTTTTTAACACCTTCGTGGTTATCGGTGTGCTCTGTACACAGTAAGAGCACCGGTGCATATTTGTGTGCCAACAACACCGCTTAATTTAAATTAGAAATAATATTAAAAAAAAAACCACGGTCGACGATGTGCATTATACCTAGATAAGCATCGGGGCACATTGTTTTACGAACATGTCGCACCGGTACGCTACTAATTATATAGCGCACTGAAAATGTAAGTTTAAAAAAAAATAGCACACACATTTATCATCAATGCACCGAAATATATAATGAAAAAATAAGCAGGAATTCCAGTTTGCGTGTTTATAAAGGAAAACCATATTCATTCTTTTATTTCTTTACCAAAATTTAGAAGGGAGATTTGTGCAACAAAGATTTATCAACAAAGACTTCAGAGCGGGTGGTTTTTTTTTTAAGAGCCAAATTCGAGGGTGATTACTGTAGATCACATAGAAATTTGCAGGAAGAGGAATTTCAAGTATATGATTTCATTCTAATAATTATCTTAATATTTCCCCGATTTGATTCAAACAATTTTTAGTGCATTCCCAAACAAGAAAAAAGGGTTTCATAGTTACCTTCAGTATTGGAAGCCCTAATTTCCACACTTGTTTTTGCTTTCTCTTTCTATATTTCACAAGGATAATTTTTTAAGACAATTTTTTTTATAGGGTTTGTTTATATATATATGGGTGTTTCTTATTCATTGCAATGAAACCACTCATTGCATTGGATCCCAAACCGTCTTCTCGCTGTCTTTTTTTTTTGAACACCTTCATGGTTATCGGTGTGCTCTGTACACAGTAAGAGCATCGATGCATATTTGTGTGTCAACAACACCGCTTAATTTAAATTAGAAATAATATTAAAAAAAAAACTTTTCACGATCGATGATGTGCATTGTACCTAGATAAGCATCGGGGCACATTGTTTTACGAAGAGCACTGTTGAGTTTAAAATGAAAATAATACTGTTTTTTTATATGGAAACAACCATGTCTTAAATTTGTTCATATGTCGATGGTGTGTAATAAATAGTACTTAGGAATTCATGCTTTTCTTAATTCATAAAGCACCAAGTGAGTATAAAAAGTTGTAAAACGTTTTCAATTTCGCAACGATACTATTATACTGTACCAATGCGTATAAAATTACTAATGCGTATAAATATGGTTGATGCCCTGGTGTGTATTAAATTACTATGTACGTTGAGGTCTTATTTTAAAAAAAAATTGCTAAATTGTTATATCTGATGATTCCCAGTATTTTTTTTAGGGAGATTTTTTAAATTCTAAGGGACAAACAAGGGAAAACCAAGACATGTCGGTAGGGAAGTCCAAAAAAGTGTAGAAGAAGATGGTAAAATAAATGAACATAATTGCGTTGCAAGAGGAGCCATCCCAACTACAATGTGCATCATATGTATGTAATCATTTATTTATTCTTTTATGCATATCAAATTTAATTATTGTGTGAAATACTATTTTTCAATTGTTTTGTTACAAAAAAAAAATAACCCATTCAACACATAAGACAGGACGACGAGGAATAAAAGGGTTGATCACAAACTTTGTGAGTATTTACATTTTCGACCTTTCTTAAGATTTCATGGTTGTTGTGATATTTATAATTAAATAATTAATTTACACTTGTCCATTGTTGTCATCTAATAGGTGCTAACATACAAAGATGAGCCAACCCATGAATTGATAAACATTGAGTTAAGTATGGGTTGTGAGTATATGTTGAAGTATGAAAGTTTAATCAAACAATTTGTAAGTAACTGTGTTGTTTATCTTCCCTTGTTTTATAATTAATGAAACAACAAGAAAACTTTATATTGATTATATCGATTGTGTTTTGTTATGTTGTATTAAACATGCAAGAAACAAAGTGTGTGTTGGGCAGTGGAAGCGAAGCATAGGATAAAACATAGCATAAAATAAGCAAGATCAAACACACATGAAACCAAACACATCAATCATACACTTGACACAGTGATTTATGTGGAAATCCAAATCGGGAAAAAACCACGGGCAATGATTATTAGTCTTCTTCTTATTCAAGGGAGAATAATAATAGCCTTCATAGGCATATAACCATCCTTTCCTCTCACAATGTACTCACTTGCACTCACATTGTACTCTACCTCTATGGGTATGCTTGTATATATAACATCTATCACTCAGTTACACTGACTAATCATGAATAGATCACATAGTTACATAACAATTCATAAATAGATTGCATGCATGCACACGTGCATGTGCATGTGACCGCATGAGGAAATTCGTTGGCATGTTTCCAATAGTGTGGAATGCAACCAATGTAAGAGATTTTGAGAGAATGCAGGAAGCATGATTTCAAAAGAATGTGTATTGTTTATGAAAGACTTGGTGCCAAGGTAAGTTTTTTTATTTACACAATCATGTATATTCTACTATATATATAAATGTATATATACTTATTACAATTTATTTCCATGTTTATAGATGGAAGATGAAGGGGTGAAACATAAAAAAAAGGCCTATCAAGAAAACATTAGGTTAAAAAACCAAAGTACAATATCGCCTACAAATGATGAAGAAATGAAACATACACACAACTCAAGAGATGACAACAGTTCAACTTATGAATGGCAATCAATATAATTGAATGTTATTGCAGGTTGTATGTTTTGGAATATTTGTCTTTGAAAATAAAAGATTTTGTTTAATGTACTCAACATATTGTCCCATATGCATGAGGACATGTTACAAATAAGTGTAACAATTACATATTGGTTGCGATTTGATTATTGTGGACCTTTACCTTGTCCCTTTTTTGTATGACAATGGGTCTCTTATTCATATATAATAAAATGGGTTTCTTATTTTATCGCATTGTCAAATGTTGAGTTTTGAATAATTAATATGTGGATGATTTACATTTTTACAAATAACATAGGTTTAATTCGTTGGATAACACATTGATGCAATCATTATATAAAAATGCAATGCAATAACAAAAATATAAAACAATATTATTATAAAAAAATATTTGATTTTGAAAAGATTAATTAAAAAATTGTAAAAAACAATTAATTAAAATATATTAATTTTTTTTTTCAAGAGAAAAAAGCATGCAATTTTATTAATAAGAAACAAAATTACATTAGCATATGCCTCCTCACATTTCTCTTTGCATTTTTGCATATGATATTGTTTTAAAAAAGTGTGTGTGTGTGTGTGTGTGTGAGTTTCTTTATGACTGTCCATTTTTTTTTAACAATAACTGAATTAGGACTTTGAATTAAAATGTTGTGCCATAGGCAAAGCAACACTCAAAATTTACATAGACTCTTGAGAGACACAAAGCACAACTATGTATTATGGTTGATATAAAGAAAAAAAAAACCTTATAATTTCAGGAAATAAGGCTGCAATAAACTCTAATATATTGTCCTAATAAAAATAAGTATTTGAAATATTTCACGAAGTTGCATTATCTAACTACCCACCCTGTCCTCCAATTGTTCCTGGTATATTGTCTTTAATTTCCATGGGTGTTGCTTCATGTCCTTTTTGTGTTGCACCTGCTCTATCTCTGAGATAATTTTGTGCATGTTCCACCTTGTGTAATATTTGCAAAAGTGTTGTGATTGTTGCTTCTAGTTCCTGAACTCTTTGTCTTTCAATTTCACGTTCTTGAAGATGTCGAACTTCTTGTTATAGCTTCTCTATTTTTTGTATCAACATTAGCATTGTTTGTTCCAGAGTTCTTGTTTGTTTTATTTCCTATATGATACTTTTGGTTCTGTTGAGGAGAAATGTCACTATATTTTCCATATTACTTATTCGCCCAACATTCTCATTGTATTGTCCCTGAATTCCTTCCAAGGTTGTCTCAAAGCACTTCAAGTACCCTTTGAATTCGATCCATAAGGGATCCATGAATATAGAAAGGTTCAAACTCACAATTCTATTTTCATTGATTTGAATGATGAAGTCACACTGAAGTGATAACTTTGAAGGATCATCAAAAATAGGAAGGCTTGAGATAAGAAGTGCAAGTGATTGACAAGTCCCCGGGACGAAACCAAGGAGGCCATAGAGATGAGAAGGATTAAGAATTGATGACAAAATAAACTAGGAGAGAACTACAGGTTCATGGAGAGATAGAGTAGGGACAATGACCTGAGAGGGAGGGAGGGGAGGTAGGGTTCTGGGAAAAGGGAAAGGGGGAAGAAACAAGAGGGTTGAGAAAATACGAGAGAGGGAAAGCAAAACAAGATAGAGAGAAGGCTCTGAAAAAACCAAACACGAAAAACCCAGAAAATGAAAATTGGATCAGGGGAGGAGAGAAAATAGGGGAGGGATTGAAAAGAGGATCAGAGAAATCCAACAACAAAAAAAAACTACAACTACAAAATCTGATGCTTTCTGAATCCAAAAAATTTATGGGCAGAGTTTCAATAACCTTTGCCTGGATAAGTTATGTGTATGTGGATATGGACAGATGTTGTTATGAGAGGAGATCCAAATTTGAAGAGGGATAGTCGCTTGAATCAGACCTGCGACCAAGGTCAAGCCTTCTAGACCAATGCATTGAACTTGAAGAGTTCTCCTTTCTCGAATTCACAACTAATAGAAGTTCACACATGCCCATGGTATTATTTTAATTACTGGGATTTAATGGGAAGGGGTGCAACAAGATCGCGACACCACTCCCAATGTAGTTACTTCTGCCACATTGCTTCAGGCCTATCATGGGATAAGATTAGCCACTAACACTCCATTAATTTCCATTTGACCTCTGATTAGGTTGACTCCCTTTTTTGCCTTTTTTTTTCTTCCTCATTGTGGTCTCTTTTGATGTGGAATAGTTTTGTTGTGTTCATTTTTCTAAAAATGTCCAGGACTCGTAACATGATACCTTTATATAGATTTCCCTCCGTTATATTCTTTCGAATTGTAGCTCTTATTACTACCATTGAGTTGCCAGGAATTGCTAGATTACTTATCTGTTTATTGAGAACTAGTTTAAGTCCTACATATAAGGCAAAGGCCTCCACTTTGTTGTTGGTGTATTTTCCAAGTCCCAATGGATAGATAATAATAATACTTCCTCTAGGATTACAAATGATCTCCCCTTCTCCTACCACCCTAACCTGATGAGTGTCCATTACTTGCCTCATATTTTTACAATTCTGATGGTCCTTTTATACATTCAATATATATCTTGTAGATTGATCAACAAAATTTCTGCAAAAAATATTGACTTCAAGAGCCCATAATTCATGTTGTGATTGATGAGGGATGAAGATTCTTGGTGGTCCCTTGAGTACCTTTTTCCCATGTTTTCCATGAGCCTTTGTCCAATGCCACACTAGTTTTGGAAAGTGAGTCTGCTTCACTATTTTTTTCCCTATAAATGTGAGAAATGGAGAAAGAGGAGATGGTGGAGATTAGTCCTCTTATTTTCTTAAGTAAACGAAAGAGTGAAGTGTAAAGTTGTGAAGTGTTGTAACCTAGGTCTGCATCCCCTGCCTCTCCTCTCTTTTTCCCTATGCCTTCATCAATTTTTCCTTTTTCTGGTTGGTCAACTCAGTTTCCCACTATTGAGTGTCTTGGCCCTTATTCGTTTTTTTCGAGTCTTCGCGCATTTCTGTTTTTTTTTTCTGGAAGGGTAAAATACGTGTCATATTTGTTTCAGAATGCTTGTCATCACATGCACCATTGATTGATCTCACCGCAGGTCTACCAATCCTTTTATATGCACAAGAAATGTCCGTGCACACGACGCAACAATCCAGAGCAGCAAATCTCGGGCTCAGACTGTGGGAACAGACAGGTTAATTTTCGACAGCGGAGATCCATCAGGTCAAATAGATCAACGAATCTCATCCATTCGGGTTCCAGAATCGCATGGGTTTTAATATCAAGTTTGAAGTACCAAGTTCCGAAAGACCCGAAGCCTCCAAAGTCCCGAGAACTTGACACATCGCTTCGACGATTTTCCTTCCGGAGTTTTTCGAGCTTAACATTCAAAAACTTCTGAACTCCTGAAGCGCAGATTTTCAAAGAGAATATGGACCGCTCGTAGGTCACGACACGCGACAACAAATCATTCACTTCGGGGATTGTCCTCCGGGAGGTTTTCAGGTTTCACATTCGAAAGTCCAAAAGAGCCAAAGACCTGAAGTAAATCTAGACCATCCATTAGAGGGGACACGTGGCAACATATCATTCACTTCAAAGATTTTCCTCTGGGAGATTTTTCATGCTTCACATTTGAAACTCCTGAAACCTAGACTTCCGAAGAGGATCTGGACCTTTCATCCATAAGGGCATGCGGCGACAGATCATTTACTTCGGCAATTTTCCTCTGGGAGATTTTGAAGTGCTAACATTTGAAACTCCCAAAGCTCGAAGTGCCGAAAAGCCGGAATAAATTAGGACCATACATCGACGGAGACACGTGGAAGAAGATCAACCACTTCGGTGGTTTTCCTTCGGGATATCTTCACGCTCAACATGTTGAAACTCCCGAAGTCCCAAAGCCCGACGAGTCGGAGTCCCTAAGTGTCGAAGCACGTGGCAACCAATAGTTGAGACACATGGCACACTCATGAGGCAGGACATGTGGCATTCATCTCAAGTCATTTGGTTGTGTCAGTCGCCCATTTCCACGTGACACATGTCACCTTTCGTTCTAAGACACCTCAACAATCGTGACATCATATGACATCAGGCCGACACGTCACTTCGACAAATTTCCTCTAGGAAATTTCCAAGCCTAACATTTAAAACTTCCGAAGCCCAGACTCCCGAAGTGCTCGTGAGTGGTATCGATCCTTGCTCCCTGCTAGCATCTCTTCCCTGGAACAGTTCCATGTTGCATTCAGTAATCATTGTAAAAGGTTTTTTCCAGTTGATTTAATTTTTGAGAACTGTTGTGAAGAATTTGAATCTCATATTCGACAATCACTTATTAGTTCTTCTGGTAGCAAAAGTAAAGGGGAATTTTCCATTGAGGAAGTGGAGGAATATTCGGTTAAATATGAGTCTTCTTCTGATCTTTTTACTCAAAAGGATGATGTTGGGAATTACATTAATGATGAAATTGATGATAAAAAGTCTTTGGATACATCTTGCATTATTCTAGGTGACTCATATAGTTGTTGTTATGATACATATGTTGTTCTATGTTCCCATAAAGATTTTATTAATTGCGAGGAAAGTGATGTTGAAGGTCACGAGCATGTTTTTCACCTTCCTTCTAAAATTGTTGAGCGACAGGAAATCTATAAGTCCGAAGATGGCATTCTGGAGCAAGAACAAGGACAAGCCAACAATGCAGGAGACATACCAATTCATTTCAAACAACAAGATGAGCAGTATCAAGGGTGTTTTGCTGCCCTTTATGGTTGTGAATCACATGACTTTCATGAGCAGTTTCAACGAGGACAGGAGCATCTAAGTCTTGTTTATAATGCAGATCTCACACAACAACAAATTTGTCCTCTCAACCAGTTGGAGTTTTTTCATGATTTTCAAGATCCAATAACAAGATGGATGGATTCTTATTTTTCCAAAATCCCAAAGGTTGAAAGTTTTACCATGGTCATCATTTGCATATGTAAGTACCAGATGCCTACCATCTTTTTGTCGTGTTTGATATATCCTCTTTGGATTATTCTAAATAGTGACCTGCACATAGTTACGATTCTTAGTCAAATGTTTTCTTGGTTTCATTGGAAGTGGAATTACACATGATTGTGTTGGTTTTCAGCTGAATAGAGTAGGTAGTAGGAGAATAAGCTCATAGTTCGAGCATTTAGTTTTTAGTTCGTAGATTGTTTTTCAGTATGTTGGTTTTTAGTAGCTTATTTGAATAAGAGACTCGATAGCCCAATGCAAGGCATTGGGGTGTAGTTTCAATTTTTTTTATTCAACAAAATGCATGGCTGTGGGACAGTAACAGATACACAGGGCTAGCAAACAGAAACGAGGGTAAGTGATGAAAGGTAAGAGAAGTTATCTAATCTCAAGGCACCGATCTACAGTTCTTAGCACCTCACAAGGACGAGCTATCCCTAGTTGGAGCCAATGTTGTAACCTAGGTCTACATCCCCTGCCTCTCCTCTCTTTTTCCCTATGCCTTCATCAATTTTTCCTTTTTCTGGTTGGTCAAGTCAGTTTTCCACTACTGAGTGTCTTGGTCCTTATTCATTTTTTTTTTAGTCTTCACGCATTTCTGTTTCTGTTTTTCTGGAAGGGTAAAATACATGTCATATTTATTTCAAAATGCTTGTCATCACGTGCAACATTGATTGAGCTCACCACAGGTCTACCAAGTGTTTTCTATGCACGAGAAATGTCCGTGCTCACGACACAACAATCCAGAGCAACAAATCTCAGGCTCAGACTGTGGGAATAGAAAAGTTAATTTTCAACAACGGAGATCCATCAGGTCAAATAGATCAACGACTCTCGTCCATTCGGGTTCCAGAATCACGTGGGTTTTAATATCAAGTTCGAAGTACTAACTTCCCAAAGACCCAAAGCCTCCGAAGTCCCGAGAACCTGACACGTCGCTTCAATGATTTTCCTTTGGGAGTTTTCCGAGCTTAACATTCATAAACTCCCGAACTCCCGAAGCCCAGATTTCCGAAGAGAATTTGGACCGTTCGTCGGTCATGAAACGCGACAACATATCATTCACTTTGGGGATTTTCCTCCAGGATATTTTCAGGTTTCACATTCGAAAGTCTCGAAGAGCCAAAGACCCAAAAGTCCCGAAGAATCTAGACCATCCATCAGAGGGGACACGTGACAACAGATCATTCACTTCAGAGATTTTCCTCCAGGATTTTTTTCATGCTTCACATTTGAAACTCCCGAAAGCCGCACTTCTAAAGAAAATCTGGACCATTCATCCATCAGGACACATGGCGACAGATCATTTACTTCGGCGAGTTTCCTCTTGGAGGTTTCGAAGCACTAACATTTGAAACTCCCGAAGCCCGAAGTGCCGAAAACTCGGAATAAATCAGGACCATACATCGGCGGAGACACATGGAAGAAGATCAACCACTTCGACGGTTTTCCTCCGGGAGATCTTCACGCTTAACATTTTGAAACTCTCTAAGTCCTGAAGCCCGATGAGCATGAGTCCCGAAGTGCCAAAGCACGTGGCAACCGTCAGTTGAGACACTTGGCACACTCATGAGGCAGGCAACGTGGCATTCATCTCAGGTCATTTGGTTGTGTCAGTCACACATTTCCACGTGAGACGTGTCACCTTTAATTCCAAGACACCTTAGCAGCCCTGACATCATACGACATCAGGCCACCACGTCACTTCGACGATTTTCCTCCAGGAAATTTCCAAGCCTAACATTTGAAAATCCCGAAGCCTGGACTCCTGAAGTAAGGATAGACTGTTGATCTCAAATCAAATTGAACCATTGATCCTTGCAATAGGTGAATGTCACCTTGGTCTCAGATCGACGACTATAGTTCATTGCGGGGACACAAATTGGTTGGACATTAATTTTCCAGGGCGGTCCCACAATTTAAACCATGGTTTTGTTGGAAGGGTACGTGGAAGTTTGTGGGGGATTGCGGGCCCAAAGGCAGTGTGGACCCAAACCACCCTCAATGACTTCCTCAATCACTTGCTTATATGACACTGTGTCACATCCACATCGCCTCCACTCATCCCACTCACTACTTTCACCCCTCTCGTCGTGCACCATCTGTCTGCCACACACGTCTATTGCCTCCACCTCCCCTCCACTCCATCTACATCCACATCGTCCACCTTCACGCATCCTATTTTCCTATTGGACTCCCACCTCCACGTCTTCCTGTTCACGATCAACTCATCACAAAGAAATTAAGAAGAAGGGATAGTTACAGGCGAGACAAAGTACGATAGAGAGTTAAGTCTCAGTCATGGGCTGACGCAGATTAGTTCTAGAACACTTCAACAGGCTCTGATCATGCAACCATGTTATCTCCAGTAGCCTCCAACATCTCACAGACATGCCGTCGTTCAACACAGATCTCTTCCATGTCACTCTGAGGCCTATTTTCGGCCACTCAGTTCCTCCAACACATGCATTAGTTATGTCGTAGAGACAATAGTAGTTTTATTTGATTAAGTCCAACATTTTCCTAGATTAGATGCAAGAGTGGTCTTATGTGTGTGATAAGAACCACTCTTGCTGATTAAGTCTAGTGTCTTAGTAGAGTTAATTATTTGATTTACGAACAGTTCCCTAAATTTATGTCTCAATCCCCTAAGGAAGAGAGCCTCTGCAACTCTTTTAAATAGTTACTTTTTGCATATTGTAAAGGTCAGATTTTTTGAGGAAAGAATAACAATACAACAGATTGGTTGGACCCGTTTTATGCATGGATTAAAGCTCTCCACCTGGTGAATATACTCTTGATGACGGTGTTTCGTTCAACTCTTCATTTGTTTTCATTCTTATCTTGAATACAATTTTTGATTTGTGCAACGTACATTTCATTTCCTTTCAGCTATTGTATGACTTATTTTTACTGATATGCAACCTGTCAAACAACCAATGCTTTGGTAAAGATTTGTTTTCTGCAACCTGTGGGAGTTATTGTGTTTTGATACATGGTTGATGTCTTGAAATGATATTTTAAGTATCGAACTTCTTGTAGTAGATTATTCATTGAGTAGTTTGTTGCTTCTCTCTGTTTTCTATTATTTCACTGGTCTGTCATTAGTGTGCCATCAGCCAAGGAGGGCCCTCATCCATATCGTTCTGCCAACCCAAACTTGCCTTTTTCTTGATAGAATAACCCTCTAACCAACCAACAAAAAGTTAAAGAAACAATCATTCTAAACTGATAGGTGGCCTAGCTTTTCCCTTTAGCAGTCAGGTGCAGACTTTAGGACCAACATGAAGAATGTGAGATCCCTTGATAATGTTTACAATGAGGAGAGAGTATCCAAAGACTTGAATATGAGAGAGGTGCTTTTCTTGAGCAAGTTTGAGGAGGAGGAAGAGAGTTGTAAATTCACTTTTGCTGTTGGTGGCTTCACCGAGTCCAACAAAAAAAGGAATTAGAGTTGGAGATGGAAAGATGAAGGATGCCGCCAACACCCCCTATAGAGGGGCGCCTTGGGAAACCCCGACAAAGAAATCCCATGGAATACTTTGGTTGATTTCTAAGGGTGGGGGGGTAGGAGGGAAGGAGTAGGAGGAAGGGGGCTTGGTGGGGAGGGATTCAAAGGAAGAGAGGATAGAGATAGCATAGTCGAGAGGGGGAAGATATATTCCATAGAAAGTGGCTTTATTCCAAGCATTCCATATTCCCCAGCAGGTCATGGGAGGGAGGTCTCTATATTTTTCAGAGGCTTGGGTTGTCCCACCAATATTTTAGAGCTTCTTGGATGGAGTCTCCTTTCCATTAAATGCTTAGATTGAAGGAGATTTTAAATTTTCCCAAAACTTCTGAAGTATATGAACAAGAAATGAAGACGTGATTGCTTGTTTCCTCATTAAGTTTGCGGAGAGGACACCTACTTCGACATGTGAAGCTTATTTTATTTATATTTTCCCAAGTCAAAGACTTTTCTTTGAGGAGGAGCCAACAAAAGAGTTTTTTTTTGGGGGGGGCTGTTAAGTTTCTTTATCAATTCCCCCCACCAAGGAAGCAAGGGAGTTTCCACCTCTGTAAGGAGAGCTTCATATCCTGAGTTGGGAGAATATTTTCCTATTGGGTTGTAAAACCAAATTAGTTTATCCTCTTGTTATGAGATATGAACCAATAATTCATTCAAAGGCTGAAGATCTTGGTCCCACATATGAGCATAAGTTTTTGAAAGCCCTAATTGTCTCCAGGAAAGCCATTTGTTGGGCCTGAGGTTGCCTCTATCTATTTGATTTAGAGAGAAGATTCCTTGTTGGTGGAGGAAATGAAAAATTGGTTATGGGAAAAGGTGATTATTTTAACATCCAATCCAGGGGTCCTTGCCTATCATCAGTTTCTCTCCGTTGCCCACTTTCCATATGAGACAATTTTTTATTAAGGGGAAGGATTGAATGAGGGATTTCCAGACTATAAAGTTGTTGACTGAAGGTTTTTGGGGCCTTTGAATCCATGTTATTAGAGAGTGAGTGGGAAAATATTTTCCTTCTAAGATTATGTATCAGAGACCATTATTTTCAATTAGATTCCACACATTTTGGCTACCAATGGTTTTGAAAAAAGGTGGATATTTTTGAGTCCCCATCCCCCTAATAACTTTGGGGGAACAATCTTATCCCATGAAGTCAATACAAGACTGTTGTGGTCCTCTTTTCCAACCCGATGGTACCCAAAGGCCATATTTCTGAGTTTATTGAGTGTTCCTTTGGGGATCTAAGCTAGAGAATTCCAGTAAATAGGGATGGCTTCAGTCACTGATTTGATCAGAACCAATCTACCCACTCTGGGGAGCCATCTATTATACCATGACTTGATTCTCTTTTCCACTTTTTCAATTAGCCATTTCCAGTCCTTGGAGAGGTAGTTATTTGGTTTCAAAATGAAACCAAGATATTTCAATCCTTATGATATTGGGTGGTTGGCGGTATTAAGAGAGTTTTCTGTGTGATTCTTTTCTTGTATGCTTTGACCCCTGGAGATCAAGATGGATTTTTCAGGATTTATGAAAGTCCCGGTGGCATTGAAAAATTGGTCTAGCATTTGTCTGAGCTGGTTTATGGACAAGATGCTTCCATCATAAAATATGAGAATGTCGTCAACAAATAGAAGGTGGGTGAGGATTACCTGGTTATTTATAGCAATAACTTTGAAATTTCCTTGAGTAGTGGCCTTTGAAATGAGTTTGCTCAGGCATTCAACTACCAGAAGAAAGAGGAGTGGAGAGAGGGGGCATCCTTGTCTACAACCCTTTTTTCTTTGAAGAAGGGGGAGGCTGTACCATTGATCAGTAATTCAAAAGATGAGGTGCTAATACAATTTTGGATCCATGAGACCAAATTGTGAGAGAAACACAAGTGCAAAAGGAGAATACAGATATATAACCAACTTAACCTATCAAAGGTTTTTGATAGGTCTACTTTGTATGTGGTTGCCCTTAGTTTTTTGGAGAGTATAGTGTGTAGGCCTTCTTGAGCTAGACCAATTGCTTGATGAATTTGTATGCCTTTCAGGAAGCCAAATTGTTCATTCAAAATGTTCTATTCAAGGGTTTCTTTGAGCTTGAGGGCGATGATCTTGGTGATGATTTTGTAAATGGCGTTGTAGAGGGCGATGGGGTGGAAGAGGTTGAAGGATAGAGGGTTATCAACTTTTGGAATGAGGGCCAGGAAAGTCTAGTCGAAAGGAGCATACTTCTAGCCTAAAGTCCGAGAGTATTCTATAAATCTAAGAAGATCATCTCCCGTAATGTCAACTGGGAATCCATCAAGGTCAGGGCTCTTGTCCTTCTAGAACGGATGGATCACCCAAAGAAGATCCTCTTTTGTAATTTATACCATAAGGTTTTCATTTTCCTCCTCATTTATGTATCTGGGGAAGAGTTGTATTGATTGAAGGATGACATAAATTGTGGCTCTTCGTTCCTCTATGAAGAGAGTCTGAAAGAAAGAGACTCCTTCAGAAGCAATATCTTCAAAGGAGTGTGTTATAGTGCCATTTGTCTTTATAATCTTCTGATGTTCCAAATGGAATTTCAGATCTTCCTCCTGTTGGCACAATGATGAAAAAAAAATGTGTTTTCATCGCTTGCCTTAAGACATAATGCTTTGCTTTTCAATATCCAGGCCTTTTCCTTGTTTAGCAGAATATTATTTTTTTCTTTTTGGAGGGATTGCAATGTCTCCTTTTGAGCATCCGTGAAAGGGGAGGATAGTTCTTTGGTTCTCTCAATATCCAATTGGGCTTCAATTATGAGAAGTTCACGATCCTCCATATTTTTACTTTTCTTTGGTCTAGGAGGCATAGGCTTTTTTTTAGTCTTTTAAGATTTGAGTGGAATTGGATAGGGGGTGATTCAGGGAGGGAGGGATCGAAGGGGGACCAACTTTTGTTTACCAGGGAGAGATAATAGGTATCTTCGAGCCAAGAGGAATTGGATTTAAAAGTGATGGGTTTTTTTTTTAGGTTGGGGGAGATCTCTAGAAAGATAGGATTATGGTCTGAGATGTAATCATATTCAATCCATTGGTGAAAGAGAAGTTTGCAAGAGCGAAGGTCTTCGGATATTAGAAATCGGTCCAACCTTTTGGAAATTCTGGTCGGCCATGATTACATATTTCTCCAGGTGGGGGCGACTTTTAGTGGAAGAATATAGATTAGCTTGGCCTTTTCCAGAGCTTGAGAGAAAAAAAAGAACCAGTGGATTCTGGAGAGAACCTCAGCCCCAAAATTCACTGGGGGAGAGGGTGAAATTTAAGTCTCCTCCAGGAATAATTTTATTTACCTGAAGAAGGGAGGAGTTGAGAATCTTGTTCTAGAAGAGTTCTATGTCTGCGTAAGGGTCATAAGTGTTGATATAGAGAAAAGGGGAGGACATCTACGATGATATTTCCGTGATGGCCAGGGCTAAGGGGATATCCCAGGAATTTTGTACCTGTGTGTTTGAAGTGTTCCAACCAGTGATTGGTCCCCCCGATATTCCGAAGGTTTCATTTGATGAAAGTTCCCAAACTGGGAGAGAGGAGGCTATAATTTTAGAAGCAAACTTGCCCTGGGTCATTGTTTCTCGCAAAAAGAGAATATCAGGTTGATGAAGTTTGACAAGCCTTTTTATGGCCAATTTCTTGGAGGGATTGGCCAACCCTCTGCAGTTGAGAGAGAGAGTTTTCGTTTTGGATCTGCATCAAGGGTTGATTCTCTAAGGGCCCCGAGAATTGAATTTTGTTTTCCTGAGATGATTTCACAATGTCCTTGTTTCTGAGGCCAAGAGAAGAAGGATTTCCTTCTTCTGAGTAGAGGCTTTGGGTTCCACTGCTCTAGAGACCCCATGACTCCTACAATACATTTTGAGGCGATGGAGGGGGGGGAGTGCGAGTGGGGAGAGGAAAGCAGAGGGGAGGAGAGAGGGTTGAAAGGGATTGGGGATAAGAGGGGGGTTAAAGGAATTAAGGGGTAAGGGGAGGGGAGGGATAAACCAGAGAGACTGATGAGGAAAGAGATGTCTCATGGGGGAATAGTTTGGGAAGATGAACAAGACAACAAAGGTAGAGAAGAAGAAAGAGGAGAGGAAATTAGGAGCTTACCTAGAGCCTCCGCATTGTGAGCAAGAAGAGAGATGACTAGATGCTCTATTACTGATGGCTCAGTCCTGCGAACATCCATAGTTGCAGGAGAATCCATTAGGGAGGAGGTATCTATAGCTGATGTTTGCATTGTTTTTTTCTACCCGATCGAAGATGTGAAGGGGATTTTGATGGAACAAGTTTTTCGACCCATTTTTTTTCTAGATTCTCTTTTTGAGCATTTCATAGCCAGATGATTGTAGGAATGACATCTCCAACATCTAAATGGGATTCCTTCATATTCCAAGTCCTGAATGTAGCCTTTCCCTTGGTGGTGAATTATTATGGAGTCTGATAAGCTTTCTGAGAGTTTAATACCAACCAAGATATGCGCCATTGCCATGTAGTCAGTTTTAGGGAAGGAAATTTTTTCTTCTAGATATTTTCTCAACAAGCTGCCTATTCTTTTGAAAACATCTTCTATCCAGAATGATAAATAAAGTCCTGCAAGACGTACCCATATTGGGGTGGCGTCCAACCTCTCAGAGTTGGCACTGAAGGCGACTAACCATTTTTTCAAGAACAAGTGTTGGGCCCCATAGGACCAAATTCCAGCTAGGATTTTCATAGCATCATGTTCAGATATGAATGTCCACACAAGCCATCCATTTGCAAAGATGAGCCTGACTGGGGAATATCCAAGCCAGGGGGTGAAGGTGCGGGAAATCCAAGTTTTAATACTTTCCACTGAAGGACGCTTGTTGGCGAATCTTTCAACCAACATCATTTTTTCCATGCTGGTTAGATCTTTTAACTGCACCCATGTTGTTAGGGAAAGCGAAAGGGCACAATCTTTTCATTTTAAGTATTTTTTATTTCCGGGGGGAAGAGGAATAGGAGGATTATGAGAAAGGAAAACGTTGCATGTTGCCACAAGGATGGTATTATGTGATAATATCATCGATGAAAATAGAGGAAGGTGAGGGATCAACCAGGTGAGGAGACATAAAGCAAGGTAGAAGAAGGAGGTCATAATCAATGGGGAAGGAAGAGTCGTCGTCGAGTTGGGAGAGACGAGTTTCAGGGAGAGGTGAAAGGACATAATGAGCATGTGAGGTACCAAGATGAATGAATGAAGTAATAGGGGAGGTCTGAGAGGGACAAGTGGGGGAAAGGAGGTGATAAGGAGGAGTATAAAGGGCAGACGAGAGGGAAGAAAAGGTGGCAGGGGGAAACAAAATGTGGGATATGGGGGAGGGTTGAGTGGCCCAAATGGTTGCAAATGGAAAGGGGTCCTTCGAGTAGTTGAGGAGGTTTTCTTCCTCCTCCATGGGACCACAACTAGAATTCATTAGGAAAGAGTTGAAGGAAGAGAAGAGCCTGCAGGGGATCCACCTCATTAAAATTTATACATACCAATGCACTGTATTCTTTTGAACTCACTAAATGGTGCATGCCACAATATAGAAAGTGATGTGTTTTGAGGATTCATACGTAGCGGTTCACATGAATTATAATAACACACTGGCACTAAATATAATGTACGCACCGGTTCATTACTTTTATTATACACATCAGGGATCTAAATATAATTTATGCTCCGGTGCCTTTAGTATAATACAAACACTGGTGCTTAGTAAAAATAAYGGCCTCGACATCTCACCTCGAATATTCAAAATTTCACTACCCTTTGGTGCACATGGTAAAACAAACACTGATACATGCTAATTATACAAGTACCGGGGCTCATGATATATTAAACGCACYGTATCTCAAGATAACTTAAACACACCAGTGCTGATTGTAACAYAAATCCACCAATGTGTACAAAAACTAAAAAACATGGATGCTTCATACACAAACAAGGTGGAACCAATGCGTAGAAATTATAAGAGCATCGGTGCTCACGAAAAATGTGAAACTTGTGTGCAATAATTATAAATGCACCGAGGCRGTTGTATTATAATACTACACATGTGCCTTTGTATTATATGAACACACTGGGGTGGGTTTTTCAAGACCGCATTGGTGTGTTTTRGCGASAACAACATCGAAAAAAACCCCTCTTCTACAACCTCCGCCTGCCCAATTTTTTTTAGTTAAATGGAACATCTGTTAAAACCTCTGTAGTCAATAGAGGAGGTTGTGTCCTCAGGATTTGGGACTACTTTGAATTCTTTAGAGCTACAAAAACAATTCAATGTTTTGAATATATGTGGGTTGTATTATGATATAATTGCTTATTGGGACAAGATCTTCAATTGGGAATGGATCAACTAGGGTTAAACATTATTGGTAGGGATTTAAAATTTTCCCTGGGGCCATCTAAGATATGGGGGTCAACAACATTGAATAATTCACTTTCCAATTATTTTATCTGAAATCTTGAAGATGTAAGGATGCTTGATACAATCCCTGCAAAAGTCTCTCCCACGTGGAGAAATACGAGAACATGTGTAGATTGAACATCAAATAGGCTTGATCAATTCCTTATTTTTGAGCCTTGTTTGGACAAACCCCTAAGATTTAGACAATAGATGTCCAATGGAGGGGACTCACATCACTCTCTTATTATATTTGAAGTGATTCTAGTAGATAAATTACCACCATCTCCTTTTAAACTCAATTTCAAGTGGTTAAAAAATGATAAGTACATACAAAATATTAAAGAGTCTTTGGTTCCTTTTGATAAGACTCTTTAGGAATCAACGACACTCCAATTCGAAACAAATTTGAAATGGGAGAAATAGGTGTATATAGAATGGTCACTATCAAAAAAGAAAAAGGGACAACTGAATGATTCATGGGGCGGAGGTTAAATTGACATATCTATACCAAAGTAATGGCTTTGGTTTTCTCAAAGATGAAACAAGGTCGGAGGTAAATATATTAGAAGAAAGAAAACAAAAGTTACTACTGGAAAAAGAACAAGCTTTAAGACTTAAAAGTTGTTCTATTCTGTTTCAAAATGGTGATGAAAATACCAAGTTATTTCATCAACTTGCAGGGATTCAAGCAAAGGTGAATATGGGTTGTATAAGGATCCTTAGAGTTTTGTACAACAATACAAAACTATTCCATATGAGCTTGACCACACAATTGTATAGACATGTTGTATAGGTTCCCATACAACCCATATAGATAGGTCACATCAGACTGCTCATATAGCCATACGTTAGGTTGTACTTCTGAGGGAGGTCATTTTGCTTAGTTCATGGTGATTTTGTTAACCACACAACTGTTGTTTTTTGGAAGCTTGTGGAGGTTTCCTTGTAAATTTTTTCGAAGGAATGAAAAGCTGATATTTAAGGAGTAATTACTTGTGTATGTGTGAAACTGTTTTATGTTTCCACTATTGAATTTCCAACTATTGTGTGATTTATGTTATGGTCTGAAATTTAATTTAAGCATTAATTAAATTCAACAATTTAGTTGTTTAATTGAGATCACAAGGACTTTAGTCACCTAGGTTTGGAATTTTCTACATGGCATCAAAACTATTTTTTTGATTGGGATTCTCAGGGATTTCAATGGTAAATTGATTACACATAAGAAGAACCAACGGTTAGAGGGTTTCAAAACTATTTTTCAGATCTGGGAGTTTGTGTAGTAGATCTCATAGATGACATCGGCTAGCCTCAGGTTTGAGGAAAGATTGGATGGTGCCTCAAATGTCTTATCATAGAAGGCTTATTGGAAGAGAGTCATATACGAGATATTGTGAATAACATTTTTACTCCACCTATAGATCCTCGATAGTTGGTGGCTCACAACAAGAGAGAAGTGAAGGCCAAGTATATGATCTTGGATACCATAAAGGATCATCTGACCCCTCAAATAGTCAAGAAGATGACATCGGAGGAGATGTTCAATGCCTTGGTTAGTCTCTATAAGAGTGAGAGTATAAATGGGAAGTTTATATTGCTGAACATACTCAGATCCATAGAGATGACCAGATCAGACGTAGTCACCAATAACCTTATGAAGGTCACACAGGTTCGTGATTAGCTCGCAGTGGTTGGGGAGAAGGTTGTAGAAGCAAATCTAGTGATCATGACACTTAATGGATTCCTATCTTCATGGGAACCATTTATCAAATTTATTTGCACTCAGGAGAACCTTTCTAAATTTGAGAGGCTTTGAGATGAATATATATAAGAGGGGACTCAGATGGAGTCAAAGGCAAACATGAAGGGTGGTGATAAGAACCAAGCTCTATTTGGTTAACTAAACAAGGGAAAAGGAAAAGGACCCAACAAGGGTAAGGGAAAGAGTGAGGAGTCAACCTCATAGCTAGGAAAGAAGGACTTTTGTAAAATCAAGTGCTTCATTTGTCATAATCATGGTCATTATTGATCATAGTGTCTATAGAGGAAGAAGTGTAAATGGAATTAGCAATAGAAGCAGGTAGTAGCCTCTGTAGAAACTTAGATGAACAATTTTTTTGCCAAAGTTAAAGAAGGATTTCTTGTTGGTATCTTTCCTTTCTACTACAACAATTTAGTGGAATTTGTGGTATGTGGACAGTGGGCCATCTCAACATATGAAGTTAGCATGGTAGTTGTTTTCTAGTCTAAAGATGCAAAACTCAGGAGTACATGTTGATATTGGTGATGATTCCAAGTACCTAGTAGCAGGAGTTGGTGATATTCCCTTCTAGCTTGATTGAGGTAATTCTTTATATTTTTATGATGTCTTATTTTTACTAGGTCTCAGGAATACTTTGCTTTCATTTTCAGTTATGGAGGATAAGAGTGATCCGAAATTGGATTCAGAAGCCTGACAGGGCATGAAAAATGCTCAAAAATGAAAGTGCTCAGAATCCGACGAAACCAACACCATTGCTTCCTTCTCCGTCAGGATTTTTCGAATGACTTATGGTTGAGTTTTAATTTTGCATGCATTAATTAACCATTGAGAAACTTAGCGAAAGAATGAGGAAAGAAGAGGAATTATAACAACCATATACATATATGTGCAGATAATAAAAKACATAAACAACAAACCATGACACGCAGATTGATAACGGAGTTCGGCACAACTTTGTCCTACGTCTCCGGGCCTTTTCTCTGTGGGGGAGGCTTCTTTATTTCTGTTCGAAAGCTYAATARTACATCCTTGCAATGCTGAATGGCTACAAGACTRATCTGGTCATGTTCRCCCAGATMTCTAGAACCATGCACAAAAAAYKACACGCAAAACGGACGTCCRGAGCTCTCAGAAATGGTCCGACAWCATCTCCTCCTCAACGRCTTCTCTGCCTCAAACTGGCTTTGGCTTGGCTTCTCCTCAGCATATCWCTGCTYTGAATGCCCTCAAAGCTGTCCTCATGGCCTCAAAYAGGCCTTGGTTAAATAGTTGGGAAGTTAGTTATCCATCTCCAACTTCCTCCACGAATTTAGGCTCTAAAAATGCCCAATAACTCCCCAAAATGAGTTAATTACATTAAAAATGAGTTTAATTAGCAATAAAACTCAAAAAAGTGGTTAAAAACCCACTTTATAGTTATAAATTGGTTAAAATTGGGCATAAGCCCCCTTTTCTGAGCGCGTGCCCCCTTTTAAGGTCATATGCATTTACACGACCACGCGATGGGGCTTAGCCCCCAACCCCCTCCTTTATGCACCATAATACTATGCAATATGTTTTATATTGTGGGTTTTAATAACATAAAATAATTTGGGCGCATTGGTTATAGGACTATTGTGAAGGCGCTTAGGCTTAGTGGTTGGTCATGGGTTCAACACCTAGGTTCCCCAAAACTTTTGAAACCTGCCACTTTGATTGATGACTGGGTGCCACGTGGCTCTTTCCCATTCGACGGACAAATGCCACTTGTCAACCATTGACTGGTCCAATTGCCTGCCACATGTCTGCCCTGTCAGCAAACCTATCCAATCACCATCAGCCAGAGAGTGCCATGTCATCTCCAGCACAGTCAACATGATGACATCAACGTTGACTTTTTGACCAGTTGACCTTTGACTTTTTCCCTGTTTGGGCTTCTGATCAGAACGCGAATAACTTTCGCATACGGAGTCCGTTTGACAAAGTAAATATACCACCGGAATTGGGAAGATGAGACAGACGCAATGGCGTTGGTTTCGTTGGATTCTGAGCACTTTAA
This sequence comes from Picea engelmannii, assembly GCA_009831015.1. Lineage (NCBI taxonomy): Eukaryota > Viridiplantae > Streptophyta > Pinopsida > Pinales > Pinaceae > Picea > Picea engelmannii. The sequence goes on from ML780848.1 coordinate 364,145, forward strand.
TTTTTGAGCATTTTTCAAGCCCTGTCAGGCTTCTGGATCCGATTTCGGATCAAAGAGTTTTGGAGTGGAGTTCAAGAACCAATAAATCCACTTTAGACCGAAGGAATATATCCCATATACAACTCAACTAATAGGGGTTAGAGAAGGTAATTTTCATAGGTTGTAGAGTGAACCTATTCAAGTCTTGGTGCATAACAATGATAGCTTGTGTGAGTTGTGGCACAAGAAGATGGGGCACCTACATCACATGGAATTTCCTTTTATGAGGGAGATAGCCACATGTCTTCTAGAGTTTAGTATCAAGGAGCATGGTGTATGTATAGGGTGCATTCTTGGGAAGCATGCCAAGTTTGCTATCCCAAGTAGCGAGCATAGGTCTAAGGGGATTCTAGACCTACTACATTCGAATGTTTATGGACCGATGTCAATAGCGTCAATTACAAGAAGCATGTACTATGATTCCTTTATTGATGAATTCTCTCACGAGAATTGAATCTACTTCTTAAAGAGCAAGGATGAGGTATTTAACATGTTTCAAGGGTTCAAAGGTTTGGTTGAAAACTAGACATGGAAGAAGATGAAAGTCTTGAGATCGAACAATGGGGGAGAGTATACCTCCAAGGATTTTGAGGGTTTCTACAAGGAGGTGAGAATCAAGAGGTAGTTGATAGTTCCATACAACCCACATTAGAATGGGGTTGTAGAGAAAAATAATCGATCCATCATAGGGGTTGCTAAGGCCATCGTACATGACTAGGACTTGCCAATGTTTCTTTGGGAAGAGGCACAAAACATGACAATTTGCATCTAGAAATAATGTCCTCACAGGATCTTGGAGGAAAAGACGCCATAGGAGGAATTCACTGGTTTGAAGCTAGAGATAAATCATTTTCACATCTTTGGTTGTCTACTTTATATCCATGTACTGGTAGAGAAGAGGACCAAGTTGGAATCCTCAAGAATGAAGGGTTTATTTATGGGTTGTAATGAGACTTCAAAGGCTTACATTGTTTTTATTCTAGAGCAAAAGAAGACAATAGTGAGCAGGGATGCAAAGTTTGAGGAATACTTTTCATCTAGGAAGTCCCATGATTTTATTATAGTGACAGAGGATGAGGAGTAGGAAGCTCTAAAGGGTAAGATGGTGTGACCAATGATTTCAAGAGTAGTACAAGAGCCTTCAAGTGAAGAGAGGGAGACAAAATTTTGTCGGGAGACCTTGATGGTTCACTCAAACATTGAAGGATTATCATGAGCATGTTGAGACTCCTAGGAGAATTTATAAAGAGATCAGATCTCCAAAGTGACTACATGGAATTAATGGGAAACATTAAAGATTACAAACATTCCAACTTTCAGGAGGCAACATACTAGTAGGTATGGTATGATGGCATGGTGGAGTACACCTCCATCATGAAGAATGATGTTTGGGACATAGTGCCAAGACCAAATGGGAAGTCAATAGTGAGTTCCAAGTGGCTCTACAAGATCAAGGATATTTCATATGGCAACATTGATAGATTCAAAGTGAGGTTTATGGTGAGAGGGTTCTTCTAGAGAGAGGAAGTGGAATACATGGACACATTTTCTCCAGTTGCCAGGTACACTTGCATTAATGTAGTTATGTCCTTGGTTTCATTTATGGGATGGATGATGCATCAGATGGGTGCGAAGACAACTTTCCCTAATGGGATTGTTGAGGAAGAAATGTATATATAACAACCACAAGGCTTTGAGGTAAATTGGAAGGAGTCCATGTTTGCAGGCTTAAGAAAGATTTGTATAGACTCAAGCATGGACTGATAGCATGGTATACTGATATCAATGGATATTTGCGGAGTATGAGATTCACCAAAATTTGGGCACATCCTAATTTATATTACATATTTGTTGGGACCAATTTGCTCATATTGGTGATGCATGTAAGTGATTTATTTTTTACAAGTGTAGAGAAACTCATCGTAGTGTGCAAAGTAGACATGGTAGTTGAGTTCGAGATGAAGGACATTGACATGATGCACTACTTATTGGGGGTGGAGGATTGGTATATACGAAGGGATATTTTCATTGGGCAGGTTAAGTATACAGTTGAGATCTTGAAGAGGTTTCGAATGGAGGATTGTAAACGTATGGCGAGACCCTTGATCATTGATCAAAAGAAGATGAAGACTTCAGATTCATATTTGGTGGATCCCATGTTTTACATGAAACTCGTAGGTTCTTTGATGTGTTTGGTCAACATGAAGCCAAATATATGTTTTATAATGAACACCTTGAGTTAGTTCATGGTGGAGCCAAGGTAAGAGCATTGAGTAGCAACAAAACACGTGATCATGTATTTGAGGAGCATAGTGGGGTATGGACCGAGATATATTGGAGATGGTGAAGTAAATATGCAAGGGTATTCAAACTTAGATTGGGAAAGAAATGAAGTAGGCATGAAGAGCACCTCAGGGTATTTCTTCCTCGCTAAGAGTGAGTGTTGAGAAATATAGCTCGAACATGAACTTTTACATAGGTTCAAAGTGAACGTGTTGGAAGTATTTCAAGTTATTTTTGAAAAACAATTATATTTTGTAATTCACTATAGTAAAAAAGTGCAGAGTCTTATATTTAGTTGTTGAGTCTAAAAAGTGTATTCCATGCATGAATAACTTAAACTAGGAGTAATCTCAAAAATAGATTAGGCTTTTAGTCTTAGCTAAAAGTATAAAGACAGGTCAAGATCGAGGGTTTAGGCACACATAAAGACACAAATAATTGTACAAGTTGAGCAATGAGAGAGATATGGAGTAGGGATTTAGGCAGAGGTGAATCTAAGCAACGAGTAGAGGCCATATAGGGACATGTATAGTTCCATACATGCATACAAAAGAGTTCTATATAGAAGTCCATAGAAGCATATGGATCTATACAACTATATGGACATGCCATACATGTGTATGTACAATCTTTATGGGTAGGTTGTACAATCATACAATAGGTTGTAAAATCATACAATAGGTTATACAATTGTACAATAAGTTGTATTTCTTAGGCAGGTCACTCCGCTCAGTTCATGGTGATTTCGTTAATCGTGCAACCGTTGTTTTTTGGCAGCTTGTAGAGATTTCCTTATAAGTTTTTTTGAAGGAATGAAAAATTGATTTTGAAGGAGTAATTACTTGTGTATGTGTGAAGCTATTTTATGCTTCTGCTATGTAATATCCAACTACTATCTTATTGATGCCATGGACTAAAATTTAATTTAAGAATTAATTAAATTCAATAATTTACTCGTTTAATTGAGATCACAAGGACTTTAGTCACTCGGGCTTGGAAAATTTTACATGGTATTAGAGCTATTTCTCTGATTGATATTCTCTAGGATTTGCAACAATAAATCAATTATAGGGAAGAAGGACCGACACTTAGAGGGTGTCAAAAATATTTTTCAGATTTGGAGTTTGTGTAGTAGATCTCAAAGATGACATTGGCTAGCCTCGAGTTTGAGGACATATTGGATGGTGCCTTGAATTTATTATCATGGAAGGTGAGTGTTACACTTTTACTAGAAGAGAATGATCTTTTAGATATTGTTAATAATGTTGTGACTCCACCTACATATCCATAGTAGATGGAATCTCACAACAAGAGGGAAGTGAAGGTCAAGTGGATGATATTGGATGCCATAAAGGATCATTTGTTCACTCTTGCTGAGAAGAAGACGATGAAGGATATGTTTAATGCCTTGGTTAGTCTCTACCAGGTCTCATGAAGAATTTGCTTTCATTTTAATTATGGAGGATAAGGGCTTTGCAATGGAGTTGAAGAACCAACACGTCCTCATCAGACTGGAGGAACCTAGCCCATATACAACTTAGGTAATAGGGGTTAGAGAAGGTCATTTATTATGTTTCCTTTATTGATGATTTATCTCACAAGAATTGTATCTACTTCTTAAATACAAAGGAAGAGGTCTTTAGCATGTTTCAAGAGTTCAAAGATCTAGTTGAAAACCATACATGGAATAAGATCAAAGTCTTGATATTAGACAATGGGGGAGAGTATACCTCCAAGTAGTTCGATGGTTTCTACAAAAAGGTAGGAATCGAGAGGGAGCTTATAGTTCCATACAACCCACAACATAATGGGGTTGCAGAATGGAAGAATGGATTCATCATAGGGGTTGCTAAGGCCATGATACATGACTAAGACTTGCTAATGTTTCTTTGGGTAGAGGCATGCAACACGACAATCTACTTCTAGAACTAGTGTCCTCATAAGAGCTTGGAGGATAAGACACTAGAAGAGGCATTCACTGGTTTGAAGTTAGAGGTGAGTCATTTTCACATATTTGGTTGTTGAGTTTATATCAATGTACTGGTAGAGAAAAGGACTAAGTTGGAGCCCTCCAAAATGAAGGGTTTATTGTAACATACCCTATTCTAATCCCCATGAATTATAATGTAATCGTATAAATGTGAACTTGTATTCCTCTCTCTCTCTCTCTCTCTCTCTCTCTCTCTCTCTCTCTTTGAGGGTGGCATGTTGTTGAGAGTGTTGGACACACCTGCCACACTTAGAGGGGGGGTGAATGAGTGTGGGGCTCTTTTTCCCAAAACTTCCCTCTTGAACAAAAACTCATCAATTAGCATTCAACATTTATTCATTAACCATTGTTGTCATTTATAACTAGTTAGATGTGAGCACATATCAACAACATATATCGACAATATATCATCAACAAGTCATCACCACAATGAACACAAAGAACACAAGATGTATGTACAATTTTCTTTTTATTACGGACTACAATCCTTGGGGTTTATCAACAACAACTGAATAAAGTACAACTATACAAGAGCACCAGCTCTATATGCAAGACTCAGCTTGCATTCTCAGCATCAACTGAGATGAGGCAACAATCCTCAACAAATATCAATCTGTACCATAAACAAGAGCATCAACCATGCACCAACCTGTGCCAAACAACCTGTAATCAAC
>ML780848.1:406135-419884 GCA_009831015.1 Picea engelmannii
AAATTATAGGAGAAACAAATCTAAAAGAAGATCAATTCAAGAATATTACATGAGAAATAAATCTAAAAGAAGATTAATTCGACTATGGATCCACCAAGCTTCTTTATTGTGCATGAGGAAAAAAGAGGTGCATTGCTTTGCACACCCTTTGTTTTGCTGTACTGCCTTAGTTATATAGGATTCTTTGCTTTGCTTGACTTCCTTCGTGACTTCCTCCTTAACTACATAAGCTTCTTTGGTTAAATTACTGCTACTAGATAGCAGGTCCAATTGTTGTGAGGTGCCCAGGCAATGAAGAGGTGGTGAGCATATTATTCCTTACATTGGAAGAAATTTGCATCTTCATTTGGTTAGGATGGTGTGGGTTTATTTCTCTCCCAGTGTAGAGTTGGAGAGTAATTTCTACCAAGGAAAAATCATTACGACCATGTGCAAAAAAGGCGTCAAATGGGACAGGAGTGGCTACGACACGATAATCCAAACACCCACGTTAGCCCTGGGTTTCTTCGACGCCATTATGCCCTGGGTATATGGGGCCGATATGAAGGAATGAATGATGAAATACCAGTGAAGTGCACATGTTTCTCTCTAACCAAGGACATAGGAAGCGACAACGCTGGCCGATATATGGATGTGCATTATAACCTCATGAACTCCCGTGATAAAGATAATTTGTACGATGGTTTGGTGAGGGCTCTCGGAATCCTCATTGTTGCGGGTGCCGTTGAGGTTGGAACACAACACAATGATGACCACATGTTGAAGATCGAAGGGTCCAACGAGACAACTGAGAGAGAAATAATTTAATGACGTGTGTGATAACATAGGTTGGTGTCAACTGATATCTACACATTAGATGGGAAGTTGAAGCATGGGAGTAGATCTTGCGACCTCTTGTGTCAACAAGAATGGAAAAACAAGGGAAGTTGAAGGATTGTTTTTTTAGTGATGCCAGTGTTTTCCCTACTACACTTGGTGTAAATCCTATGATTACTGTGGAGTCCATTGTTCTCTGCATTTCTCAATGTGTCTCGGAATTCCTGCAACAAAAGAATCCCCCCTCCTCCACTTCCTGATGGAGTTGATACAAAGTATTTTATAAGTTGGGTACAGTGAGGAGGTTCAGGAGAAGGCGAGGCAATTTCTCTAGAATGCATGCAAATAGTGAATGCTCCGGAATGCATGCAGATAGCCAGATAGCCACAATAGCAAGTATCCACTGCAACTTCTAGACATGCATCGATTGCAACATCCCGAGAATGGAGTGCAGGGCCTGCAACTTCTAGACATGCATCGACTGCAACGTCCTAAGAATAGTGTAGGGCCTCCAAAGTAATGAATGTGATAAATTCGTTTTATAAAAATAATTTTTATTTGTAATAAATAATTTAAAATAATCACATACACCACACAAATAATGTCACATCCAAATGATTTCAACCAATCCAAAATTCAATGGAGAAAATTAAGAAAATAGGAAAATGTATTGTATTTGGTTAAAATTTTGAAATAATAAGTATATGTGTAAGAACCTTGTGATATAATTTAAATATTCCACAAAATATACTAATTAATGCTACAAAAAGCACCATGTAATATGTCATTTGACCGACGTGAATGCTATAGTCCCTAGCCGAAGGTAGGGACTAATAAAGCATGCTTCCATATGTGATCACCAAAATATCCCCTTATGCTCCATAGTTAAATTATATAATATGCTCATGCACTTTATTTCATTGTCCTTCAATTTTGTATCTTGGGATATTAATAATTTATATTTTGCATCGTTGTTGAATTTAGGAGCAACGTGGCATCCAATTTTGGTGGGAAATAATAAGTAAAACTAATTCAGAGTTTAAGTTTTGTGCATGGCCCTTTACAAGATTGCAATAGAATGTGAAAAACACTAAGATATTCGATGACCTCCACCAAGGTTCATTACACATAATAATGTAGCAATTCGAAAATACTAAAGTTATTTTTTTTTTCCAGAAGAGAAATTTCTCTTGTATTAATATGGTTTTGTAACCAAAAATATATAGTTTAGTGCTATTACAATAATGATATATACTGTTCCCTCCATATCAAACTGCTCCTATAAATAGGTCCAACCAAAAATAAACTGAACTCATAATCAAAGGAGAATAGATGATCCTATTTATTCATATCACATCGGATCTAGCTAATAGACAGTCGATCAAAACTTTCATACAGAGAAAAGAGCAAAAAAAGCATCAAGTCCATGCTAAAAGATCAAAACTAAAAAAGTGTGATACACTGAGGAGGACTCCCATGTCCATCTGTCTAATGCTGATAAGTCAATGTACTAGTCAGATTTGATAGAGCTTTTTTTGATAGAGAATCTGCCTCCACATTTGTTTCCCTGTAAATATGTGAAGTTGATTTGAGTGAATGCCTGGATGAGATCGGTGATCCTATTTTTATAGCATTCAAGTGCAATGACTAAAGCTAACCCTTGTTGTTTAACCAATCAATGATGATATTTGAGTCCCCCCTCACATGAAGATCCAAAATATTATGTCTAGTAGCCAACAAAAGGGTAGCCCACACGCCAAGGAGTTCATCTTTGGTATCAGAACTAGCTCCACAGTGGAATGTCCAAGTAATCTTGGAGTGGTTTGTTATTTTTATAAGTCCTCCAACACCACAATGGATACCTTCATTTTGAGATACGCCATCAAACCAGACATTGTTCCCTCCCATATGTATAAAAGGATGGATGAACCGAGGAGTAGGAGTCCTCCTATCCCTATCAATCTCTAGATCGACCAGTATCCCGAAGAAAAAATATTTTAAGGAGAAAGGTGTGTTTTGAAAGATCGCCCTGTTGCGACCCAACCAAATATACCAGCAGACCAGTGTTGGGAGTGGATATAGAGTGGATTCCTCCAAGCATTCATGTAACGTTGTGCCCGTCCACATCGTTGGAGTTTTAGAATGCGAGCAAGCTCATGCCAAACAGATTTATTGAAATTACATTCCAAAAATAAATGGTAGATAGTTTTAGAACTGTTGCAACAAAGTGAACATATATTGCGTCCCTCCCAACCCCGACGAAGAAGAATGTCCTAGGTCATAATCTTATCATTTGCAGCTAACCAAATAAAAAATTTTATTTTTAAGGGAAGAGGCCAGCGCCATAAATATTGCCTCCAACCTGTACACCTTATATACATTCTTCACAGTCAAATTGCCGGATCGGTCACCTTCATTCCAATGTAAAGATTCTTCCAGAATGCTAAGATGGATCCCCGCTCTAGAAGTGCTGAGCATTAGTACTTCCATTCTAGATACATATATCCTGTGAGACCCAAATTGGTGTTATTTTTCCAAGTTGTGCAAATAACCTTGCGTTCAGTGGTTTCCCCGGCTTGGAAAACATAGAAAACTTGTTTTTCCCGTAAATAATTCAGAAGTCCAAGAGAAAGATAAGCCGTGGAATTGAGACCCAGAATAGAATCCCTACCAATGTGAATAGAATGTCCCAAACCTGGTTTCCAACAGAGCCAGTGTTGAATAAAATGTAGGTTCTTTATGAGGGATCTCTAGATTGGAGACACGGTTGTGGGACAATTGACTGTGTGTTTGAGCCAACTCGTGAGTGTTAGAGGAGTGATATGTTTCCCAAAAATAAATTGATGCCATATCCCGTCCTAAGTCAACACTCTCCAAATAGATTGTGTCACCAATGCTTGTTTGAAATGAAAAATATTGCGGAGTCCCCAACCACCTACCGCTTTTGGCTTTGCAATGTGATCCCAACGGAAAAGATGAAGAGTCTGTTTAGAGTTACTGTATGTCCAAATAAATGAGTACATCAACTATATGATCTTATTTAAAATGGATCTTGGAATGGTATCCATATCCATCCAGTAGACTACTTGAATTTCCATAACTATTTTAATAAGTATGAATATCCCCCCCAATGTGAGCCATCTGTTGCACCAATGAGCAATTTTTTTCTCATTTTTTTTAGAAACCAGTGCCAATCGATCGCTTTATAACAATCCAGCTTAAGAAAGTAGCCTAGATATCTCAGTCCTTACGAGATCTCCATAAATCAAAATGGGAAGATGTTCGTATAATTCTATAAGTCTACCTCTAGGAGTCCCGAGTAGTGAAAGGTAGATTTGGTCTCATTTATCTAAAGTCCTGAAGCACGACATAAAAAGTTAATACTAGATTTGATTTCCCACCATTCTTGAGGGTCAACTTTGGTCACAATGAGAATATTGTCCACAAAGAATAAGTGTAGAAACTTAATCGGTCTGGAAACCTTGATACCTGTAATTTTCCCCGCAAGTTGACTCGACTTGAGTAAAATGCTTAATCCTTCCATTGCTAATATAAACAAGAGAGGGAAAAGTGGGCATCCCTGTCACATACCTCTCTCATTTTAAAATAAAGGTGTGGCTTCTCCATTAACCAGAACAACAAATGTCACATTCGACATGAAACCCATGATCCATTTAGTAAAAGGAAGTCCAAAACCCGATTGCAACAATATCAACCTAAGATAGTCCCAATTGATACAATCAAAAGCTTTTTGAGGTCTAATTTTAGGATCAACTCTTGTAGTTTTTTTTTGTTTTATGTTGTGTAAGACTTCCTGTGCCGATCCAACCACATCTAGAATCTGACGTCCTTTGATAAATCCCAACTGTTCACCCAAGATGAGACGAGACAAGAAAGGTTTGATCATATCAGCCAATAGTTTAGTAACAATATTGTAGCAGAGATTACACAATGCAATAGGCCCGAAGTCATTGAAAGAGGTAGGATGATTTCTTTTGGGAATCGAGGTAAGGAACGTGGAGTTTATAGCCTGATTGACTGATCCTCCGAGTATAATATTTTCTACCAGTTCCCAAAGATCATCACTGATCAGATAAAAAAAGTGGAGATAAAATTCGACTGTCCAACCATCCGGGCCTGGACTTTTATCCTTTTTGAAAGTATTGAGAGCCTTCCAAATCTCTTCTTTTGTACAAGCCGCAAAAGTAGTTCTGCTTCCCAATCACAAATGATCTCATGGAAGAGACTAATAATGGATGCTTGGTCTATATAGTTTGTAAGACCCTATTCTCGATAGGCACTTTTGAAATAATTGAAGGCCGCATCTAACAGTTTGTCCTGTCCAGTGATATCATCTATCCTGTCCGGTTGTAATTCCCAAATGTGCTTATGATTCCTCATGTGACTTGCAAATTGATGATTTTTTTTTTTTTATTTCGGTCACCACAGGTGATCCATATGGCTCTTCTCTTTTGGCACCAGTGTGCTTCCTTGATCAGTAGAAGATTGTTCCATTCTATTTCTAGATTTTTGATAAGTTGTTCCAGATTTTTAGTTACATATCCCCTTCCCGCAGAGTTTTTCGAGATCACAATTTGTAAGTTGAGATCTAGCTGTGATAGACGCTATGTAGTCTTAGAAAGCTGAAGTCAGGCCCAAATTTTTACTTTATGTTTTAAATATTTTAATTTACAAGCAATACATATCTGAACGTCCATCTCATGTTGATAGGATTGATTAGTCCAGACCTCCGAAAACAGGCGCTCAAAATCGAGATTCCCCAACCAACATAGATTAAACTTATAAGGATAAGTTGAGCGATGTGAGTAAGAGTCCAACTGAAGTATGATGGGAGAATTATCCGATATGTAAGTGTACGTGACCCAGGTTCTATATCTATCTGTATGCTCTAGGAGGGTATTAGATAAAAGGAAACAATTCAGTCTCTTTGATATGCTCCCTGAACTAGTCCTGTCATTTCTCCAAGTGTGAACCACTACGACCGGTAATAAATCCACCAATTTGTTTTGATGGAAGATATCTTTGAATCATGAAGCTATTGCATTGGGTAAGGCTGTTTCTCTCTAGTTCTCAAAAGGAGATAGAGTGAAATTGAAATCCCCCGCAACAATAAGATTTGGTTTCGGCAGTAGACCTGTTGCCGAAAATTTTGACCAGAAAGTAAGCTTATCATTGCAAGGTCCATAAACATTTAGGAGGTTGACCTGTCACTTGTTAGCACATCAAGTACCTTTCAATAAAATGCCACCATAACATAAGAAAGGCTCCAGTTCAAAAAAATAGGGTCCCAAGCCATGAGTAACCCACCCGATTTGCCCACAGAGTTTACTGAACTAACAAACTAGTGTGGCTTTAATCCGCTGATGAATGCATGAGAATGATGTTCGTCCACTAAAGTTTCTTGAAGAAAAAAAATGCTAGGATGGGTGTTATCAATCAATCATCGAAGAAAGGCCTTTTTGAGGGCGCCTCCAACCCCTCGAATATTTAGGGAAAGAAGAATCATGGACGGGCCCTGGCTAGGGATTTAATGCCTCTAAGCACCCCAAGGTCAGTTGTATCAGAGAGAGTAGCAATCGATAGAGTAATAGATGAACAATATTTTATTCGAGCACTACAAGTTTTTATAGGTGAGGTTTCAAGTCCTAAACCTCGAGACCCAGAGAAATCCTTCTTAGCAGAGTCATAAGAGAAGTCATAATGAGAAGTGGATGGTAACTCTCGATTATCGATTATGGGTGACTTACCGAGATAGGTTGGAATAAGAACCGAGTACAATAATTCCACAGGTGACAGATACAAGTGTGAGATCCTGATGTTGTCTAAACCCTGAGCCGAGGGGGTAGAATGCAACAATTCTGTCCCAGTAGGCCTATTGTTAACCAAAGAAAGGGGAGCAATAATATAGTTTATCGGGACGGTAGGAAGGTTAGGGGTAGAAGAAACGAAGTCCCCATCAATGTCTAGGGGTATGGATTGAGTCAAGTCTTTGATAATAGGAAACAAAGGAGGAGATGAAAGGAAATTATTAGGTGCCTCAAGAACCACAAAGGGTAAAGGACCATGCAAAATTTGCAATGAAGAAGAGACAATTTGTTGGGACCCCATTCCTACGAGTACAAAAGAATATAGATGTTGTCTTTCCCATGGAGTAAGAGTATAGTAAAGAGTAGGGCATAGTTGTTTTATCTTACCAGTGAGAGAGGATGAAGAAAAAGGTTGTCGGTCAACAATGTCCATTAAGTATTCATTCCCCGCATTCAGTGTGTCTTCAGTCCCATGATAAAAGGAGTCAACACCCAAAGAGTCTTCCCTAGAAATTTTATGTAGGTAGGATCCTTCAGATTCCTAATATTCTGGTGCTCCTGTATAATCTCACCAAAGATGTCCCATTTGGTGATAGGAGGAGCAACAAAAGAGAATACCAAGGTAGTCCAATCGTTGTGTCACCGAGCGGCCACGCCAGTAAATTTCCAAATATTCCGGTAGTCCAGCATGGATATCTAGCTCCACCAATATCCTTGTTGGCACAATAGAAGACCCAGGGTTCAACATTACAACAACACACCAACAAAACCCTAAGTACCGACCCTTTCGGCAACACCTGCAAAACAGATGAAGTCTCACCTGAGGTAGATGTAGGGGTGGTTGTAGGAATCCAATGTCTACAACCTTAGCTGGGACATAGATCTATGATTCTAATCAAGGCCCTCAGCAGTTAACATTCATCAATATTCAGTTCTTAGTTAAAACACAGTTAAACCCTAATTACATAGCATTGCAGTATTCAACCAGATCTAGCGTCTAACAACACTTAGCATGACAGAACAGATCAGATCTTAACAGATTCAACACTAAGGACATGTATATAAGTCAGATCTAACATCCATCCATATTATTAAGCACTAAGCATCGAAAGATCGTTCATCTATATTATAGCACTAAGAACATTAACATATAAGCACATCAATACATTGCACAAATAATAGCAATACAACATGTACATGGTTCACCCCCACCCTGGGGCTACGTCCACCGACTCTTTGTTTTATTTATTAACTTCTTCAATAGGTTACATGCACAGAGCCTCAAAAACCCTACTCCATAGAGGACATGAGATCTGTGCAGCTCGCTATATCCTCCTTCCCTGAGTAGATCTAAGCACACAACCTTCTACAGTCTCTTACAATGACTTGCACTTAGCTCTGCAAGTCTCACATAGTATGCACCAAAGCACTTACAACTCTTGATCACACAGATCCAACTCTAGAACTCATCCATTCGTGCTCACTACATCGCCTTAGCATCTATTTATACATACAAAATAGGCCTAATCATGGGTGAACCCATGGGTCGACATTCCCATACCCATTACATAATCCCAAATCCCAAAAAGGGCCCTAAAAGGGGTTGAGATCCTGCGATCTCCGCTTCGTCTTGCACTCTGCCTTCGACAACCTATCAAAGTACCAAAATTAGGTCAAACATGACCAAGAATCCTCAAAAACTGGTTAAGGGCCAACATATCCCCAACACTCACCCGTGACTCATCTCGAGTCACTCTGATCTGACTAGTTTTGCTTCAAAAGCCTCGAGCTTGACTCGAGCTGCTTTGAGTTGTTGTTGTGCTACGACCTCCTGTTCATTGAAGTCTTGTATGACTTCTTAGTTGACAAGTCCTTCGAGGTGTTGTTTAGCTAAAGTGACAACTTGCTCCATTTCCTCTCCTCGACCTTCGATTTATGTGAACAATTGGTAAGCCTCATCTTGTACAGGTTGGAGCCTCTGAGTTACTTCCATAACTCTGCTATGAATAGTATGGACCTCCTGCTGGGTAGTGCAGTTCTTTTGGGATCACTTCATTCTTTCCATAGCTGACAGGGGCTTCAACTGTGCCTGTATTGTCTCTGCTTGATACTTCTCTTCTTGGAGTTGTGACTCCAGTGCCTTCAATTCTGGATCCTCAGTGAGTTGTTCATACGTTTAGGCACTGTGATCACTCAGTTGCTTGCATTCCAGGGCAAGGAATTTTATTCTTTCAACTGTGCTTCGAGCAGTTGCTTCCCTTTGGTCCCTTACATCTTGTGGGGTGTCAGGTACAGTGCAGAGCTCTAAATCTATTATTCGTTGCTATAGCTGCTGGATAGCTTCTGCGAGATGCTATACTTGATGCGTGACTCATTCTTCATCCTGTATCTCTAATCCTGTCACAGAGCGGAGGGATCTGTTTACTGCTTCTTTTACTTTGAGCTGCTCTGCGATCAACTGTTCTTTCTCTTGCTGCATCTGTGCTTTATCTGCTTCAAACTTGGCCTGGAGAGAAACCTTCTCCTATTCTGCAATTCTACGTTGTTCTACAATTTTTCCTTGTACTTGCTTCAAGGTCTAGGTAGATTGTTCTGCTTCTTCTTGTGCGTGACAAAGATGAGCTTCGACCACATCAACCAATCGACGAAGTTGGGCTGGCTCATCCCCCAACTCCGGTTCTCCTGATGACAGGGGTGTAGTGGACACTGTGCAACTGTACTGAAGGGCCTACTATACCCCTCGGAACTCGACCTTAAGTTTGTCATACATTTCCTCTTGCTTAGCTTATTTTTTCTCCACGATTTCTAGTGAAGCGTCATTGAGGGCTGCTATGATGAAGTCAAAGTCATCAGTAGTAAGCATGGTCTTCATCTTGGTCACGGTGGCTCTCGATTTCTTTCAGGAAGAAGGTTTCAGGGGAGAAACCTTCCTCTTCTTCAGGGGATCGGTCTCATCTCTCGGGAGTGTTACTTCGCCTTGCTTCTGTTCAGCTCTTGTGCCATTTATTTCTTCCTCCTCACCCCCTCGGTCAGGTGATACTAAAGCAGTCTTTCCTGAGGTGCTAATTAGGTCTTGGACCTCTTCAGTCTTCTTCATTTTGCTGGGTCCGGGTGTATCATGCGCAGTTTCTGGCCTGTCAGGGTTAGACATCTCTGCAGGGTCTACCGGAATAAGGAGGTCTATTGACCAGTCCTTAGTGACCTTCTCAATATCCTCTTCCATGAGCTTGTAGTACGACTGCAACTACTCCTTATGTTCATCGACTCGCGCTGTAAGGTAGATGAAGTGTCGATCTGCACAAAACTTCATTAGAGGTCATAATCTCTGTAAGGTGTTCGGAGTCATGCGAGGTTCGAATTCTATGGATTTGTTCAGCTGAAGGTAGTACGTATGAAAAACAACGTTCGAATGCCACTATTTGTTCATATCACAAGAGTACCAAAGGGTAGTGAACTTCGTAGCAAGCGGCTCAAATGGTTCAATATACGGGAAGGTCGCACCTTCTGACATATCCCAGGAAACAAAGGCGATAAGGATCAGGAGCCAGCTGAAGTGGAACTTGTAGTCCTGATCTTGTGCTTCGTGAAAGTCTAGCTCCAACTGATTCACGAGGTACTTCACCCAGTTCATCTGGAAACCTTCTATGCACTTACCTGCGAGGTCAAAAACAAAGGCTGTGACCTGCATAGGTATGTTCTTCCTTAATAAATTTCATGCAATTAATTGACAGGTGAGGTGCACTGCGCCATTCTGGATGGAGGCTACCTTGTAGCATCACGTTCCCTTTTCTACATCGCCGTATGTATCCTTGATCTTCTGTGCTAGCGCATGATCTGTGGCTTTTCCTGGATAGAAATCTTGTGGATCAGGTCCTTGCATACTCAAGCATGTGATCCTATGGATCAACGCTGGGTCGACTGTAATACAACGGTCTAGCCATAAGTAGCCGCCATGGTAACATGAAAGTAATAACTTGACACAGGAATTGACTTCCTGGTGCCGTCCGAACTGTGGGATTTTCATGATGGTTAACAAAGTGGACTGTGCGAGGTTCACTGTCCACGATTGAGGGATTATCTTTGAGTTCTTCCCCTTCATCCTGGTCAGGTATTTATACGGGGTAAGCATACTATAGTTTTTGCGATCTCTGAGATTGAAGTCACTGAACTTCAACATTGTGATCTTATCCTGCTGTGTGCGAATGACGCGTATCCCCTTCGAGAGGTACGCAGTAACCATGGTGTACTCAAATTCTCTTGGCACACTATCTCGACTCACTACCCCGACCAGAGGTGGGATGTAATTTGGCAATATGGTCGGGATCAGCTTCGCATCGGCCAGGTCGTCTCTATGTTTGGTTCTCTTTTCTGGTGATGGTCGGGATGATCCGGTTTCGTGAGCAGTCGACAAAGAGGCTTGCAATCCTCTCGTCGATGACACTTGAATACTTTCAGACATTACTCTTTCAGTCATTAGGTAAATAAGAACTTCTTCAACAATTTTCTCTGCAACGTTAAGCTTGTCTGACATGCACGCTCGTGGTTGAATGTCTCGAGTTCGAAGAGTAACGGTTCAATGAAATGGGATAGATGGCACTAATGTGATGGTCACTATGTGAAATCAACTATGATGTGAGCTCTGATAGTCATGATTGGAAAAAGTGTTCTCGTTGCGTGGCACGACGATATAAATGGATAACTCAGCAACAGATCTTTTGCAATGGGCGAGAATCCTTCATTAACTCAGTTCTGTCCATTGTGGTGCGGTCCCAACGGTCTGGTGGAAAACTTTCTGACCATAAATGCCTTTCTACCCATTCGGGCCGTTGGTCGAACGGTTATACTGTTCCAACGAATATATTGCTTCGCCATGGCGAAGTTCCATGTGACGTTGTTCTGATATTCCGGCGAAGCTCCAATTTGCAAATTTTACTTCTGTGAAGTTCCCTTAGGAACCTTCTATAACTTTTCAAGCTTAGCTCTCTTCTTACTTCATTTTCTATCCTTCTTTCCAGTGAGCTTAGTCTTGGAGTTCCTTTTCGCATTCTGATTCTTATCTTCTTTCGGTGGAGTAACTTTGCGCTGTTGAGGTTCCTTCCTAGAAATTAAGGGTAATACTTCATCTGTACCCGGAATAGGTACTTCAGTTGTTTGTGGGTCTTCTAATGTTCTTCCAACTTCGACATCCAAATATCTGGTTTGAAATAGCTTCGCCTAGTTCTTCTGTTCTTCAATCAAGTGTGCAATCCTCCTAGTCATGAAATATTTCAACTCTTGCTTCTTTTGTTCTAAGACTTATTCTTCTTTCCTTCTGGCTTGATCTTCTTCAATCCATGGTTTTCCTAATAACATAGCAAATGGAGCGTTGTTCTCAATAAATTTAACAACTTCAATTTCTTCCTCTGTCGAAGTTCCATTAGCACTCATAGATATCTGGGTAAGTCTTCCACATAGGGTTATCAACTTTCCTCTGAATAATCCTATTCCTCCCACTGAAGGAGTCATAGTAGGCTTTCCTAGAATTTCCCAAGTTCTTTCGGTCATGATATTCACTTGTGTTTCCTCATCCAGAACACAGTCAATGTCGAAGTCTCTTATTCTTACTTCAACACATTCTTTTTCTTTAAATACCTCTAATAAACTAACATGTCAGTGGTCATTCAGGGTTTCTTTCATATGTAGAAATACTTTTTCTGATTCATTCGGGGTTCTGTCATAATATCAATTGCTAGACTTTTCTCAGGGTCTTCTTGTCTCATTTTCATCCTTTGAACGTTAGCAATCATTCTAGGGAAATCCAAAACTTCATGGTCCATAGATTTGCAACATATGCAACTAGGTCTTCTACCAGGGCATTCCTTAGCCAGATGTCCTGATCTTCTGCAACTGTAACAAAGGGTTAATCCTCTCTTTCTCTTAAATGATCCCCAGCCTTTCCTGTATTGCGCACTAGGATCATGGTAGCTAGCCTGCAAAAAATTCTTTCTAGGATACTGCATCCATTTGTTAGTCCAAACATTCTTTCTATGCATAGGTATAACATATCTTTCACTATTCTTATCATATCTATTCATATCAAATCTTGTTTCTTCTATCATTGCCCTAGTTTTCAAGCTAGGAAAAATCTTATCAAACATACCTAGATCCATACTTTAGAAACACAAATTTCCACTAATCTTATCTTCAGCAGAGCACAAATCTTCCAGATGTTAAAACTTTTCACTATTCTTACCTTTATTAGAGCACAAAGCGTTCATATCTTACCTCTTTTCTTCAGATCAAACTTCTTTCTTTAGCACAAAGCTTCACAAATCAAGTAGAATATTGCGCACTAGAGCAACAGGTCTATGCACAGAGCTTTCACAATTCTAGGTCAGGTCTTTGCACAAAGCTTCTTTTTCCTTAGTTCCCAACAATCACAGCTTCAGGTTCCGGCAACAGAACCATTTGTTGGCATAGGGGCAGACCCAGGGTTTAACGCTACAACCACACATAAAAAAAACCCTAACTACGTCCGACCCTTTCGACAACACCTGCGAAGCAGATGATGCAAGATACCAGATATATAAAATATGCAGAACAGAAATAAAATGCTAGAAATGGCAGAATAACAGTAAAATATCCAGCATAATCTTCACAATACACAGAAATGATATACGAAACAACAATAGAGAAAGCACTCTGATTCAGAAAGCAATGTTCACAGGCCTCTTCGAGGGGGCAACCTCCAATCGAGCAGTGCTCTGTTACAATAATCTCCAAGCTAGGGTTCTCATACCCTCGATCCTTATTTATACTAAATATTTCTATTAAGAGAAGCATCTAGAGGAAGATCCTTCTAGAAGCGGAAGCTTCTATTAGGTCTTCTTACATCCGCCTTATTCTATTTTATTGAAAGGCCTTATTAATATTGACATTTATTACATCCGAATACATTAATCTACCTATGTGCGGGTTAGGAACTTAACATGTCCGCCCCCTTAAAAACAACCTTGTCCTCAAGGCTTGAGATGTGGAAACTACTGCAGAATGGTAGTTGGTTCCCAAGTGGCATCTGTTGGAGTCATATCTTTCCACTGTACTAGCACTTCCTTGATGGTTCTCT